>PVHY01001671.1:85372-149594 GCA_004024945.1 Uropsilus gracilis
ATATATATATATATATATATATATATATATATATATATATATATATATATATATACTTCCAATTTAACTGGGGGAGAAAAAAAGACAAAGTAATATTAACAGCAAGGCAATATATATCTTCATTATTTTGCTGTATAGATAGAACTGTCACATTTTTCTCCATATTACCCAATTTTTTCTAATCCACCAAATAGTCTTGTCTTTTCCAACCATCACACGTATTAGTGACATTATCCTTGACTCATCCTTCCCATCATCCTGAATGTCACTTTCTTTTCCAGCTGCATGTGTGTGTTGCGCTAGGCCAATGTCTGAGAGCAGCTTTACTCAGACTCCTCTCTTAAACATGTCTCTCTCCAGGGCATATGAACAGATGTGTGAAGTAAAGCATGGTCAGTTGGTCCAGAGAAAGGTGACTTGTAGAAGCATTTTATTTTTTAATCAGGTATTCAGGACTAAGGTGTACAATGTAGGGTAGATGAGTGGGTTAGGCTTTTTCTGACTATCAGCCTCCATGACCAGCACCTGCGGGGCTGCCCCTTCCCCAGACTGGGCACACCTGGATATTTGAGTGTGTGAATGTATGAGGGGTTCACTGACCTGGGGCGGGACAGGGGTAAAGGAGTGGCATCACCACGGAGGGAGAGTGTGAGGAAGGTCAAATAAGG
The DNA here is from genome assembly GCA_004024945.1 of Uropsilus gracilis. Taxonomy (NCBI): domain Eukaryota; kingdom Metazoa; phylum Chordata; class Mammalia; order Eulipotyphla; family Talpidae; genus Uropsilus; species Uropsilus gracilis. The sequence continues at coordinate 86,041 of PVHY01001671.1, forward strand.
AACTCAGAAAAGGAGCATGAAGATTCCTTGGGGGCTGGAGGCTGGGGTCTTGGGTTTGGGGTCTGACTTGCCTCCCAGGCCCTGCCCTGTCCACCTGCCACCATCCAGCTGGTCGACCCTCCTGGGGGCCTGAACACCTAGCTCCCTCCTGACCTGGACTGTGCAACACTCTTGAGGGTGCAGGCATTCTCCAGCTGCTAGGAGTGAGGAAGAACCCAGGGACCAGGACACTGGCAGTACATGGACCTCAGGAACAGGATGGTCACCCCACACACGGGAAAGATGGGGAGGAGCTTGGGGCCTCCAGGAAATTGACAATGACATTATGAATGACCTTGAAGTTTTCACCCTCAACTGAAAGGCCCACGGGGGTGGGGATGGGCCAGAAATAGAGGGGTGGACCTCTTGAGGGGCGGCTGCTCTGGCTGGGGAACAGGCCAGTAGTGGTCCGACTAGAAGCTAGCCTTCTGGGTGTCTCTGTACCCCCTGAGGTACAGCTTACCTGACACACCAGTGAGTGTTCCCCGCTCCCCTGTCGGAGGGAAGGGTGCCCCTCCAGAGGTGGGATCCTTCTCAGAGTCCAAGGCAAGGACAAAGGGGACGGGATCCACAAGTGGACTTGGGGTACTGCCTCTGTGTCCCAAGGACATGTGTCCCACACACCGCCCCTCTGTCAGAAATGGGGCCCATCGGGAAGGGAGTTTCAATCCAAGAACCCTCATGGGCATGGAGCCTGCTGGAACATGGAAAGTGTTCATTCCTGTGTGCTACCCTGATGCCTCCACCCACTCCAAGTGTCCACAGCTGACTCTCCATCTGCTTGTCTTAACATCTTGGCCCTTGTGGCTACAGTGTTGATGTTGGGAAGGGGGGCTGTAGTGAAATTGGGGCTGGCTCCAAGCATTTGATTAGAATAGCAGCACTTGTTCATTGGTGGGTGAAGACTTGGAGAAGGGAAATTCACTTTCTCATGATAGAATTAATATTAGGGGATTTAAGGAGAAGAGAGAAAAGGGATGGGGGTGTGTGGGGGGAAACAGAGAAAAGGAAGGTGCAGAGAGCAGAGGAGCAGGGAACCTAAAAGGCCAGGGAAGCATGTTGGAGAAACTTGTAACTTGTATAGGCTGACAGGAAATTTGGTACTTGAGAACTTTAACTTTGAAACTGCAAAGTTTGGAAATTGTCTGGAGACCTGAAGAGGCTTTCTGTGCTGCTATTTTCATTGTGAGATGTCTGAAGTAGTTATTGCTGTTGTATGGAGTGAGTTTCACTGATTCCAGGCCACTTTAAAGTTGGAGCTGGAAGAATGTTGGAGCTGTGCATTTTGGAGAAGAATTGATGATGCCGTACTAGTTTTCCTCATTGAGTTTGAATCTCCTGCTTTTGAAGAAGGATCAACAGTGCCATCTTGGCTTCTTCTGGCTTGCAGTTGGTGGAGGGGTGTCTTTGAAGGAGTGGCAGCTCCATCTTGGCTCCTTCATCTGCCTTACGGTGGGGCAGAAATCACTTTGTGAACACACATGGCTGAATCCATGTGCAGATTTGGACTAGAGACTGGACTGGTGGTTAAGATTACTAAAGGGGTTCCCTTGTACCCCTCAGTGACTCTTGTCTAATTTGTCTTTTAATAAGTACATTTGTTTTTGCCTCCCTTTTAAGGTTTAATTGACATGCACGGGCTGGAAAGAACCTGGTATGTGGCTGGCTTTATAGGGCCAGTTACCCCTTTTTGTAAATTTGGTTAAGCACCCTGTTTTCTAACCTGATATTTTGAGGCATCTTTGGATGGGTATGAGCTTGTCTATTTTTTTTTTCCTGACCATAACCTCTTCAGAGGAGGGTTTCTGGAGACCCTGGTTTCTCCTGCAAAGGCTGCTGTGCATGGGGTATAGGTATGGCTGTTTACCCCAGGACTCCAGGTCCAGGTACAGGAGCACCAGGGTCAGGGATAGCTCTTTCCATGTGGCCTCAGCTACTTTATCTCTGCCTCCAGGTCTGGTTCTCAACCACACACACAAAACACAGCTCTTCAAAACTGATGACCACAGCTCAGGAAATTCAGCTTGATAGATATGTAGTTTCCATTACTGCAGAGACTGATAAACAAATGGAAGATGATATTTGAATTATTAACAAAGGCTTATAGCAGAATCTGTGTCCATCGTTTAGGAAAATATAAAATCTGATTAGAAATATGGCAAAACCACCATCATGGTCATTGATGAGAGAAAGCAAAATATCAAACTAGACATTTCAACCCATGATGATCAGGGAAAGCAATTTATTAAACTTATAAGATAGAACTTTGGGGGACAGGTATGGCTGTTTGCCATACTATTTTGAGATACTAAATAATAAACTGGAGACATTTGTGAATAATGATTAAAATTATTATAAAACCATTCATGATTATAAAAGTGATTTGTTCAGTGCCACTCACACCCTTGCATTGAATATGCACATCACCTGTCTCCTCACCTGGGATCATTTCACTGTTGTCCTCAGAAGGGAAAACACTCATGTGAAGACAAGTCACCGACTTTGGTTGCTTTGAAAACTTATGTGAAAATCCTTTCTTTCATGACATACTTCTTGGTTTCAACATGTAGTTATGTGGACCATCTCTGTTCTAGCAGCTGTAGCTTGTTTGTATCTGTTGTTCTATATATTTTCAGTGTTTATGTAATAAATGACAGTTTTTCTATTCTGCTAAATGCTTTGGTGTTGTCTGAAATTTGGTGTGTTTAGGGACAAATTTAATCCAAAAATATTTGAACATATTCCCTGAAAATTATGTACATACATTTAGGGTGCATAGCAATCGAAGAAATTTCAAAAGCCAAGATAGGTAATAGCTATATAGTTTCAAACTCACAGATGATTTTTATTTCTTGAAAGCAGTTATATTAATTTATAATTCTCTCTATGGCATAGTATATTTCATAAGATCACATTTTTCATCCATCATTTTAGCAAGACATTGAAAATTAAGCAGTATCAACTTGCCATATTCAATGTAAAACCACTTTGTATGGCAAAATTGACATCCAGTAACTTTTGTAGCATACAGAGTGCACAGCTCGGACATGCAGTTTCCTTGATGTCTTTCTTCATCTGTCTTTGAGAAATATTAGCTCGTGAACCCATAAAATGATGAAATAGGCTCTCCATTAACACATTCTCCAAGGAAGCACTCAGTCTTGTAAACTCAATAGGTGTAATCACTAGAGAAATGGTCAGGGAACCACTGGCATATTGAAAGGTTAATAGAATAAGACAGAAAGAAAAATATTAATCCCAGATGGTCTTGCTTAAGTATGTGAGAGAGGGAAAATAAAGGGCTAGAAAAAGTTAAAACTAGCAAACTGGCAAAAGAACTAAAGTAACAAAAAGAGAGGGGGAGAAAGGAAAGGTGAAATTGAAAGGGATGAACACAAAGATTATGGTGATGGTTTACAGGTTCTATGTTGGTGGGAGAACTTCAGGGTTTGTAATGATATAAGGAAACTATGTAAACAAATAATTCTAAATAATTGTTTAAACAATGTCCTAAATGAGCATATGCTGAAGCAATGTAATTTGAAAAGTATGTTAAATTGAAAAAAAAAATAAAACTACATTTGTGGTTGAAAAGTCACAGATATTGGATTATCGAGGATCACAGGAAAACATAGTAAATTCAGTGATGGGATGGTCACAGATCAGGTAGATGAGATCCAACAACCTGACCAGGCTCCCCAGCCATGTCCTCCACCTGGAGCTGCTTGGTCTGAGGTAACCATGTAGCAGCTACAGTGTGTGGTAACCTTGTTTGTACCAGAGGTTCTTTGGGTCACAAAAGATCCTTTTGTTCTCAGATGGTCCAGGAAACTGATGGACAATCAGAGGGGTTTAGGTTTATTTACTATCAGCAATCATAAAAATATATGTGCATTCTTCTGAAAGGATCCCATGACTAAGGGATAGAAAACCAGCTGCTGATTTTCCAGAAGTCTGTCCTTATTCTTCTACACAGCAAGGCAGACATCATTCTTGAAAGAGGGATACATTCTTGAACTAAGGGATACAACACAAAAACATTATTTACCAACTTGCTTTCTAGGTGTTTTATGTGCAAATCACATGATAATACATGTTTACAAAAATGAATGTTTTTGGTTTTGCAACATGTCTAGAATTTTGCAAGCCACATTGATAGCACTGTTGGGATAAACTAACATATTCTCTGTGCAATGATTTTCAAATGGTATGTGCAGTTCTTTTTGTAGAATATGGGTCAGTTATGTGTAGTGTGTTCCTGTATCACTCGCATTACTAAAATGCATTTATAGTTTCCACCCATGAAGCTTCACTGTGAGTACACAAGAGAAATGTCTTTGCTTCTGTGAGACACTGGAATCTTTGGTTAGAGCTCAGTCAACAGCAAATTAGGATTCATATGCTGAACCCACAGATGGCCTGCTCTTGTGCAAGCTAACAGTGTTTTTTTTTTTTGTTTGTTTTTTTCCACTTTTTCACATTTTCAAGTTACCAGATGTCAACCAAATAATAAACTGTTGGAGCATAAAGTTACATGACATTATCATTAGACCCTGACCAAGCATATCTATTACTTACCATCTGTGGCTGCATCAACTCTACTTCAGGAAGATTTGGCAGTTGTCACACAGAGAGCTGAGACTCACAGCACCTTACACATGTGCATGTTTTGCTCTCTGCCACCATAAGAAATCATGTTTTGATCCCTGGTAGAGGATTGTGATATCACAGTGAGTTCTGAATTATTTGGACTTGATTTACCCACACACATGTGCCAGTATGCATACTTATGTAGACTGAGTTAAATGTGCATGGACACTCATTTTAATGTTCTAGCAACTTTTCATGTGATTTGACTTATATTCTACTTCCTGTTGATGGGGACATTTTTTCAACTAATAAACTATTAGGTAAGAGTCTTGGTAACTCTTTACTTGGATACAGCCAACTCTTAGGAAGTAATCTATCTCTAGGAAATTATTACTTGAACAAAGAGGAGACAGAAGGAGAACATAATACAAAATGCAAAATGGAACAAAGGCAAAAATGCCATGGCATAGTAGAGCCAGCACTTGGAGATGTTCCAAAATGAAAAGTCAGCCTTGTCTACTGCAACTCCATTGGAGTTGAACTGTTTCATTATGTAGTGCTTTCTAGTTTTTTAACTCTAACAACCACCCCAATCTGTTGGTGAATTTAGCTGTCTGAGCACTATCACTTATAGGCAAAAACTTTATTTACATTAAGAAAAGAAGCATCATATTCCTTTTTTTTTTTTTTTCAAAATTGAGATCAGTGGAGTCTTGGTGGATACAATGATTATTGGATTATGTATTGTAAAACTTCAGATACTTTGGAGAAATAAAATGATGCAAGGATTCATGACATTGCAAGAGAAGGCAGGTTATATCAACATAATTAGATCACTAGCTTTAAAACGACAGGGAAAATATTAATTAATGTGTACATTATAAGTAAGGTTTTGTTCCAGGCTCACCACATGTTTTCTTGAGCACTTGGTAATACCATAAAAAGTGACTAAAACTGGGAAGGAGAGATCCTAGGGGAAAACTAGTAAGAAGAGTAAGATTCATTTCATTTGCAAGCATTCAAATGAGTAATGAGGTATTTAAAATCAACTAAATAAAATAACAAATAGTTTCAGGGAAATAGAAATGCAATTTATAGTCTTTTACTGAAGCTCATCCATGCAAACAACACATTTAAATGTACCTTTCTAGTCTTTGCTGATGCATTTCTACCAAGATCATTCCATTTGTATCACTTTCCTAAATATCATTTGAAGAACTTTCTAAGTTAATTCCCATGTTGGAATGCTGCAGATGAATTAATTTCAAAACCTCTAAAAACAAGCATATTTTACTTTTTCCTATGGATGGTGAACTTTTTTCCTTTCACCCATGAGAGGTGTGGAATAAGATCTCCATTTATTTTCCAATCAAAACATACTTGATAAAACAGGCAGAAGAATTTTTATCACCCGTGTGCTTCAAATTTTAATGACTATTGTTCAAAAGTTGTCACACTTCTTTTTGAGTTTGAAAGTATATTATTTCACAAAATAAAGTGGTAATTTAAATGTGTTTAATTCACTCTGTTCAGATTTTTTTACTCTATTCTCTGATGACTCCTTGATGTTTTCCTTTTTCTTCAAGAATAAATCAGTCAACCCACTAGAAAATGTTAACACCGACTTCACCTGTTTTCCAGTCCCACAAAGCAATAGAGAAACTATGATCCCAATTCATGAAAAGTCTGAACTGCTGCCCGCATGTGTGAGCTGGAAAATGCAGCTGTCAGGGTGAACAACTTCTCTCTTGAGATCATAGTGGCTTGCTAATAATCTTTTCTGAGGAAGAGGACAATATTCAGAAGAAAGATGGAAAGAAAAATACCTGAGATATATATATTTCTTTCTAGTCTTCTGAGGATAATAAAATATTTCTTGTTATTGCAGATTAACCATTTCTGAGATACTCTCCCTGATTGTCTAATCCAATTTAACGCCTCATAGAAATGAATACATATCTATGCTCTAAACATACTTGCCTATGTTCATTTCTATATCAATCCTACCAAACCTATCAATGTCTACTTTTATGTCATAGGAAAGTAAAGTGTAGATCAGTGTCTTGGATTCTAGCCCAGAGAAAACTCACCTCAATTTCACTGATGTTATTCCTCTAAGATTGAGACATTTAGCTTTTGTTACATTCAAGAGATGTATATACACATTTGTTTTTCATATATGATGGCACTCACTATTTTCTGGAAGACTGGTTAGGCCTCTATAAAAAATGACTGATAAACATTTGGCATACAAATAATATATGAGTAAATAGATAATTGTATAATTAATATGTGAATTGATATATGAAATATGCTTTCCATATATCATCACACCAAGGAGAAATTCTCTATATGACAATGTGAACTTGGCTTGTGATTTTGACTTACTGTTTCAATCAAATCTATAGTTACTATTGTTTGGGCTTTTGCTTTATTTGTCAATAAAGAAGAAATAAAGACCGGATCACAGAACTTTAAGTGCTTTATTTTCTTGAGCTTTATGACTGGCTCTGAGATTTTAGTCTCACATGCATTTTATCTTTATTGTTTTCTTCTTATTAGGTGTGAGGTAAGACCTTCTGGGAAGGGGTAGAAGAGAGTTATTAATTATGTTAGAGATTATCAAGGAATGATTACTATACAACCCCTTAAGCTTATCATCATCAAAAAAATCCATCTTCATAATAATGTAGTATTTTTAGTGGAACATGCCATTTTTAGTCCAAAGAATAGAATTATATTAGAATATTATGGGATAGAATCACACAAGGTATTCTAATAATAATACTAGTGGGGAAAGTATTGAGGAGGTTTTAGGACCAGAGGATATTTGTTTAATAGTGTCAGAATTCATTTTAACACCATGAAAAGAGTATGTATTTGTTCAATTTTCACTCACTGCACAAAGCATTAGATAAAAGAAGATTTTCAGTAATAGCATTTCATTTTGAGTCTTACCAATCCTTTTAGTTTTGGTATAACAAAAAGGCTATTAGCTTTTACTCTGTTGTGTTGAATTTTGATGCTTTTTGACAGTCTTCGCTGAGACACTCAAAGAAATGAGACTTGCCAGTCGAATAACATAAGATTTCATTAAATTTACCAGCAACAAAAAAAGCTGCTTCTGTCTTTTAACTTTCTGATGTGTTGTCTTCTTTCTAATCCTCTTCTAAGGACTTATATAAGAGGCAATAATGATTTTTATTTTTGTGTCTTCAAAGCCTTCTCTATAATCAGGATAATAGTCAAGTCTTAATGTTAGAATTATTACATTTATAAACATAAAAATAAGTACAAAATCATTAAAGAAGTCAATCAAAGTTTTGCATCAGCATAAAGTCACTTTAACAAAAAAAGAGAAGGAATATTATTCTGTTTAAATTTTATCACAAAAATAAGGAGGGATAATGGTATCATTTTCATAGATACAGAAATATATGAAAACTAAACATCTATCTCCAAATTATGTGCCAGGGAGTAACTGAGATTAATAACTCCATCTATTATAGACTCCCATCTTTAAATTATGACATCTTTTATTTTTATATTATATTGGTTAACAAAAAAAAATTTTTGTGTTTATTGTTCCTATTACCATGAACTGATTTTTTGCAGTTTTACTAAATAAAGCTTTCAGCATATGGGGAAAGCATAAAAAGGATACTTATAACCTTAACCTTAGTGATCAAGTTGAGAAAAAGCATTCTTAAAGAAATAAGTTATGATTTTTTTTTGTTTTGTTTTCCAGTATTCCTTGAGGTGGGGTATTAAAAACTTATAGCCATAAATGACTGAAGGGAGGAGATTTACTTGCCAATTTGCATATATTAGGTTACAAAAATGCATTTTAGTTACAATGCATTTTAAATACGAAAAATAAAGGTATTGGCATAAGAAAATGTGTAATACTTATAAAAACAAAAACAGGTAAATATTTTATGGCCAAATTGTTTTAAACAACATGAATGACAAAATTCACAGATACTGTTTTCTAGTCCAGGTGCTTTTAGAAACATTCATAAAACTTAATTTTTGTAAACAATTGTGATTGGGCTAGGGACTTCTAGGAGCTTCATTTCACCAATGAAGAACATGGAGGGTCTATTAGTGTTATTTAACCAGGTTATAGGGAAAATGGAAAAGGAAGTAGAAGAACTGGTAGTAAAATCAGCATTATGTTTATGCTAAGCAAAACACAGTCAATGTTGATTAGGGTCTAGAAAAATAATTTTGATTTCAGCTAACAGAGTAAGATATAATATATGAGCCAATTAAAGTGGGTAGTTATATAAATAAGAGGATTTAGGGTCTAAACAAGACAATGAAAGATAAATAAGACCCACTTCTTATTTAAGCCTAGAGGGAAATAAACCCATTCAATCTATAGATTCTTGTTCTGCTACCACAGTGGTGATAAACAGCTTCTCTGAGAAAGGTCACATTTTATTTAATTTTTATTACATTATCTAAAACACAACAGTCAACTTAGAGACTGACTATTTTATATTCATATAAAATGTCTAGTCTAATAATACTAGTCACTACATTTTTCTGAGAAACTGCCTAAAAGTAGAATTCTTTTTTTGCTGCTGAGCACAGTCTCTTGTTAAAGAAAAAATAAATAAATAAGACAAATGAGGGAGGATTTCAGCAGTGACTCTGGAACTAGTATTTATATATGCGTCCTTTACTTCAGCATAGAATTAAGACTCTGCAAATTAGCAAGGGGAACAGGCAGGACACATCACAGAAAAGCCAGAGCATCATCAACAAAATGAGAGAAAGTAATCTTCAGGAGCTCAGAAAAACAGGAAGTATCAGCTGAGCACTTCACAGCACAGGGACAGCAGCAGGCAGGGTCATTGGGCAGAGGAATAATGGAAATAAAGGGAACTAATGAAACATCCTATAATAAACAGGCATCTAGAAAGCAACAACTACACATCCAAAGAAGAGGGTGTCATACTTGAAGAAAATTATGGGACAAGATCAAAATCAGAGAGAGAGAAAGCTAAAAGGTGGAGCAGGAAAGGACAGAGGGAGGGAAGGAGATAGAGAAAGGAGGGAGAGGAAAGTCAAGGCAAGCAATTTTCAGAAAACCATTTTAATAAACAAAGACATAACATCAGAAGAAACAACAAAAGACATGATGCAAAACACAGTAAGATAAATTAGAGGAGTAAAACAAGAGTGAACGTAAAAGACAGAAATGGAGAGTTGAAAATACTCCAGAACATTTGAAAAATAAACAGGCAAATAAAAGAAACTTTAGATACAGGTTTCCTCTGTCTAAAGTAAAAAAGGTAATAGAGATGACATGAATTAATTATGTGAATCAAGGGGCAGGGAACTCCTGTTGGCAACCAGGCTCTTGCAAACATCATTGTGTGCAGGGAACTAGAGAGAGATGGTTTCAAGGCAGTAATTGAAAACACAGGTATCAAAATCCTGAGTCACCATTCCAAGGAGCATGGAGAATCACAGGCCTGGGAACTTTGGAAACACGGTTCCCGCGATCCTGTCCTGAGAAATGTCTTACTTTTGACATCAAATCCTCAGTGTAAGGCTGGGCACAGTGGCTCGTGACTGTAAGCTTCAGCCTAGGAAGTGGCCGTGGCTCAGGATCACGGTTCGAGTCCCGCCTGGGGCCAGTAGTGAGACCTAGTTCCAAAAAAAATAGCTGGGCGTGGTGGCATGCGCCTGTAATCCCAGCTACTTGGGAAACTGAAGCTGGGGATTGCTTGAGTCTGTGGTACCCCAGGCAACAAGAGCCTGCTGTTCCACGGGTAAAAATAGCGAGACCTAGTCTCAAAAAGAAAAAAAAAAAAAATCCTCAGTGTAGACAGAGCAGCAAGCCTAAAGACAAGTGTCTAATGTGCTGTTTGGGTATAAGACTAATGGTTTAAAAAAAAATCAAAAGTATGCTACCATGAAAATGTGCTAAAAAGAAAGATTACAAATCACAAACAAAGGCAGAGAAAGGGAGTGATGTGAAAGAAAAATATTTATAAAGTGTCTCAACATTTGTGGAAAGATATTGAATCCAAGCAAAAGGGACAAGGAAAAATGGAAAGATTCCTGAAGGAAATTCTCACTACTAATTGCAGAAATTGATAATGTTTGATACTGGTTACTATTGTATCTTGTTATATTTTGTAAGATAGTAGAGAATACATATGGAACAGTTGTTACAAAACAAATCCTCCCACTCCTATACACAACATATTAAAACATTAAGGATATTAAAGACAGACATGAACTCAACTCAGTACTATATGAAGTCTTTTCAGAATGCCCAGGAAAGCAAAATTAAATTCACTTTATGTACACAAGACATACCTAAGCCCACCGATTCAGACAAGTTTATACAGGAGGGATCAGATGAATTCTTTGTCTATTTACAAGTGTGTGAAGTGTATGACACTGTTTTGAGACACAGAAGAATTCTGAGACACAGAAGAATTCAGGATGGAATATGTGGAGGGAGATAAAGAAGAAACATTTCAAAAAGGTTTCATTCTACATGAAATGTATGATCATTATTAATACACTGAGCAAGAAGCCCAACCTTCCATATCAACTTGGTGAATTTCTACCCATTCCCTTGCTGCCAAGCATTATATCAGGACCTTCCCATTTGTTTTTGCTGTTTTCAAGACGAACTTGTGTCTACACTAAAGTCTCTCTTCTCCTTTCGCCATCATTCTTGGATAAAAGCGTAGTTGTCATTGTATCTATGACTCTGGTTCTCTTTTGTGACGTTCTTTAAAAATCAATTTTCAGGGGTAAATCCCTGGGGTTGCAAAGATGTGAAATTTACATATAAATAAATTAAAATAATAATAAATAAAAATTTTAAAAACTCAATGTTTAGAGGAAAAATTAGACAAAAATTCTTTACTGCACTCAAGAATGAAGATGAGAATGGCAGTGTCTTCGCTAATCTATCAGCAGTGATAATAGCAGGAAGTGTATTTGGAGAAACTTGCAGAGAGAAGGAACAGAACTCCAGATAGTTTCGTGTTGCTATGAGAGGCATCAAAAATGGAGAACAAATAGTCCCCTGTCTCAGTCTGAAGTTGAGAGAAGAGTCAAAGGTAGAAATGAAATTGTTTTCATTTCAACTCATCGGAAGAATTCAAAATAATACTTTTTCCCCCACACAAACTAGGACTTAGGAAGTAATGCAAACATATACTGAGAAAAGAAATTGTGTCAAAACTGAGCTGAGTAGAAACCACTAAGACTGAAATGAAATTCAGATCAGTGCATTTTTTTAAAAATACACTGAAAGAAGTAGAAAGAAAATTGTTTTGAAGAGACTGAAGTTGTCAATTATTTAAAATGTTCCTCAGACTTTGGGAAATGCAGATCGTGCCCACATCGGAGGTATTGGTGGACATTAAGAGGCCACTTTCATTAGCGTTATGGACAAGAAAATAGATTGGAATGAGATGAATGGTTCTTAACTCCAGAATTATGGCAAAAGAGAAAAATCTAAAAACTCTCATTAGGAACACAAGAAATGCCACACAAGCGACAACCGCTTTCCTCTAAACACCCAGCGAGGAACTCAGGTTGAGACTGTGGTGGCAAATCTCACCTTGAGGAAGACTCCGCAGAAGTTGGCCATGGACAGGAGAGAGCTGTGTGAGGACAGGAGAGCAAACCGACTGCTTGGGCTGCGGGCCTTTGTGGGTTTCAGCCCCCCCCCCCCCCCCCCCGCCCACCAGCCTTGTTTGTCTTCTTCACAATGTTTCCCAAATCCTGACAGGAAAAAAGCAAATCTGATAAGAAAGTGCATATTCCCTGTGCTGGTGTTGATAGAACCGGGGCACCCCATGTGTGCAGGGTTCGAGGAACAAGTCTCCAAATGTGAGGAGACACAGAAAAGGAGACAAATGCATGCGGTCTGCTGTGCGTGCCCCCCATCCCGCCCTCCGCCACGTCACGCGCGCAAGTGGGAGAGTGGCTGTGAGATCTCCCAGGACTCAGTGGGATGGTGGGAGGCAGCGGGGAGGCTGTGGCCATCACCAGGTAGTTGTGCTCCCATCAGGGCCACATTCTGGCTACTCTGCACGAGGTGGAAGCGATTCTCTAATGAGCTGCATAGAAAAGCTAACCGTGATGAGGCGCGGGCGGAAAGCGCCATACAGCGCTGGCAAAGATTCATTTTCTATCATTGGAAATTGATTGAAAAGAACCTGTTTGCCCGGGTCCAGTCTTTGTGGGGAACGGTGCCTGAGGGAAGGGGTGAGGATTGCAGTCAAGAGGATCTCTTGGGCAGGAGGGCACAGCGGCTTTTCTCTTGATCTGCTGGCCTAGAGTTAATTTTTCACTCAGCTTTTATGCAGTTCATGTAACATAGTTTAGCAGTTACAACAGCCTTTTGCTTGATGTCAGTTCTGCTGGGGGCTAGCTTTCTGTAGGCATCTGTTTATCTAGGATAGATGGAGATCACCAGACCCTGTATGGGAGGCCTTTGTTATCTTTAGCAAAGTTTTTATTTTACAGGGAGTCCTGATACCTGTTCTTACTCAGGGGTGCAGGAATTAATTGTTCCTTATCAGTGCAGATTTATACAGCAGCTTTCTTTCTTTAGCCCCCACACCTGATTCACCACATTTATAGGTTCAGTCAGAGAAGTCGGGATACGCCTGTGGATGCCTTGCTAGGGAGCATATCTAGGAGGGGTAGATGCAGAGGGGATGTGCTGAGTACTCCACCCCTAAAACCCTGTATACAAGCTGAGGACACTTGGATTGAGAGGTGTCATAGGACTGATACCTCTCTCTCATTCTCTCTCTCCACACACACACACACACACACACACACACACACACACACACACACACACTCACACATATATCTATATCTATCTATCTATATACATACATACATACATATGCATTTATATTTATCTACCTATCTATCTATCTATCTACCTATCTATCTATCTAGGGAGATAAGTTCCTCATCTGAGTCCTTATTGGAGGTCATCAAATGGACACCGGGGTTAATCAGATCCACGACCTGTTTTGGTAAAGGTAGTTTTATTGGATAACAATAACATCGTGATTTGAATAGATTGGCCTTGACAGCTTAGGCTCCAAGACAGCAGGTCTGGAGAGTGGAGTCAGGGGTCAGGTGGCAGATACGCAGCCTGAAATATTTAGTAGCTGGCCCTTCACAGAGAGGTCTGACAGCCCCTAACCTCCTCAGTCACCTGTCCAGTGTCTTTCAGCCAACTCTGCAAAGTTCAGCCATGTTTGATTTTCCTCATAATGATAATAATTGTCACTGCCTCTAAAAGGAAGATTCCAATTATTTTAAGATTTGATTATTAGTAATAGTACAACTTAATTAAGCCATAGTTGTTACTTCGAGTATAATTAATTAGTGCAGGTATATTGCTTTTATGGGAAATAATTAACAGGCAGATAGGTTACTGCTCTGTGGCACATATAATTTAAATGCTCATGGCTTTATAAAATTTAAGGACAGAGTTTGTTTATCATTAATTATATCTCACATCATCTAACTTGTGATTCAGCTCTCAGGTAACACATTATTTGTGCTGTTGATAATCTGCTTTAGAGATCACAGTTGGATAGGAGAAAAATCCATGGTTATAAAATTTGTGGAAATAGATATGAGAGGGTGATGGAAAGGACAAACCACATATTTGTGTATTCACATAGGTTTGTCTTCTAAGCCAATAAAACTATCTCTCATATTTCTCATCCACGTAAGTCCATCTGTCATATAATTGAGCTGGCACCTTTAGATGAAATGGATAGAAACAGAATTTGCATTTGCGTTGGCTTGGTATAAGATCAAACATGTTTTCTTTAAAATTTAGCCTTGAAACTGCTATTTCATGTAACTAGCAAAAGAACCTAAGTTTACAAAGAGTTACAGTGAGTGTATGATTCCCTGGTGTACCCCAACATTCTGCCTACATCTAATTCAACACCCAGGATGCAGGCACACCTCAAATCTTTGACCTTGTTACCATTGTGCCAGTCAGTAACAATCATCTAGCACAGCAGAGTAAAGAGGACTTCCTCATAGCAGTGGAACCCCATCAGCAAAAACAGGCAAGGTATAAACAGTCTTTAAATATCAGCAACTTGAATGATCTAGGTTGATGGCTCAAGGGTTGCACATGTCCATCTGGGTGACTGAGGGTTCTGTCCTTCCTCACAGTAGGATTTACAGGATGGAACTATCCTTCTAGAGCATAGGAATGCTGCAAATATGAGAGTAGGATGTGCTCCATCTGAAATACCTCACTTATAAGTGGAGAAGTTTACTTCCACACTGCAGTAATCCAAGTAAGTAGTAACCTCATCCCATATCTCAGTCCATCTGGGCAGCAGAGGGTTATGGTCTGACCTGATGGGTGATGAGCATGATAGCAGACAGACAAAAATTGATATTGATAACTTCTACCTGTCATCATCCATGTATATCCTAAAGATTGTAGCCACATATTAACTTACATATTATGAAACCTTTCTCTGTAGAAACATTCTGCAGATTCACGGCTAGAATCTAGCTACCATAGATTAATTAGCTTAGCACTAATTGCTGAATCAGAAAAGCTGCAAATCTCAGCACTTCACACTTTTTTTCTCCCTTCATGCACACCATGGTCCAGCGGGGGATCCCATCCTCTAGAACTTTTTAGCAGTGTCCCCTGTAAGCTCTGAACTCAAAGTAGCCATGCCAGGAGAGATGGCCAGGAGAGACTGCTTAGGAGGGGCTAGCTCAAGTGGCAAACAGGACAGTTACAGAAACTCACTGGACCTGCTGACCAGTCCCCATCTCTTGGCAGTTGGGGCTGGGAAATAGCATTTCAAATTACCTCAAAAAAAAAAAGAAAGTAATACAGTTAACATCTCCCCAGGCTTTGCCCAAAATAATCTTTCAGATGGAAAAATACCTGCCCGACTCCCCTCCTATCACAGCCAGAATTGTTGCAACTTCTCAAAAGAAGCCAAAACTAGCTCTTCCAGGGCCACAGACTCCACTCAGCATTTAGCATCCATGATCCCACACAATCCTCTGGACCAGGTCCATCCCATCCTCATTTCCCACTAAATCTGAACTAAAATGGGATATCTGTCTATGTACACAGCTGCAATGAAAAATAAGAAAAAGAGTGTGATGGCAAGCATTTCCACATCACCAGACATGCGTCCTTACTATCTGCACATATTTGTGAAAAGCCTTTCCAAGCATCTGCACCCAAGAGAACAACAAAAATTCCTTAAGATCTCATTTCTTTTTGATTTTCTCTTCTCTAATATTCTGTACTTGTTTCTTTACAAGTTAGCAGAATATATAAGTTTTTCTTGTATGAACATTGGATATACACATATAGAGGTTTAAAGACATAAGCTATTAAAAATAAGATAAATCAAAACCAGAAATTAAAAGAAAGTAATATTTACATACCTTCATTAATTAAAAAAAAAGGATTCTGTCTCAATCAAAGTAACAAAATAATACTATATTCCCTAAAATCTGAATGTTTGAAATTTCATCTAGAGTATATGCAGACATAGATTAACTTAAAATTATGTTAAAACAAGGAAATGTATAAATTCATATGTAATGTTAGTGAGAATGTAAAGAACCAGAATTAAACAGAAGAGACCCTCCCACCAATGACCTTTCATAATAATGACCAACTTATTATGAGCTCTCATAAAAAGACTTGTGCTTTTCTTGGCTCCACTTTCCCAAGTCTATAAGTTTTAATTCTATGGGAAAGAAACTTCAGCTATAGTTCCAATTTAATTTCCCTCCTGAAGATATGCAGTGCAGTTAATTAGAATCATATAATCTTAGAGTAGAAAGGATCCTCAGAGATTGCCTAATCCTATTCACTAACTTATGCATATGGAAATGGGTTTAGCAATCTTACTAAGGTCATGCACATTCAAAAACACATAGAAAGTCTTTACGATAAAATGCAAATTAAAAGTATAACACTCAACTGGCATGATTAATTTATTTATTTGTGATTAGGTAGAAGACCATATTAAATCTTTTAAAAGAATATTCTCCAGATGACATGACTCTGCTAAGTTTAATGAGTTCAGAATTATGTCTCTCAATATTGCAAATTTCAGTTGGTTATTAAGTAATAAGATGATCCATACATTTTATGAGTGTGAGGGCTTTATATAGGGGGTACTGTTGGCTCTAAGAAAAGGAGAGCTGTGGACACCTACAGTGAACTCAACTTCACGCATGTGCATCTGCAGCCTGGTAGACCTTCCTGCCAAAGGGAAAGCTGGTATATCTCATAACAAAACTGGGATATTTTGTTAAAACAATAAGATCCTGATTTATAAATTATGTTGAGATGCTTGGATTCATGACCTACAATGGCTATGGAAAAATACTTAGTGCACTAAAAAGCTAAGCAAGTCTTGTGAGCAGTTATATTTTAACAATAAAATATGTCACCACTAACTCTTCTGATGTTGACTCCTCAGGTTCAGAGTTTCTGGGCAGGTGACACCTTGGTTGTCAGATAGAAGGGGCAAGGCCAAAGACTGGGCCGGAAGCATCTGCAGCTCTCGGAACTGACAGAGTTTGTGCTTTCTCGTTGGCTTGCTGGCTAGGAAAGTGTCGCAAACAGAGAAGGAATGGCCTCTTTAAAGGTGTTTAAAGAGGGGCCACCTGTGTTGTCAGGCAGAAATTTTCTGCAGGTTCATGAAAGAGGAAAGTGGGGGGGGGGTGAGCCAGGAGATAGCCAGGTAAGCGCTTGTTAGTGGGAAATGCCTCTGGTAGGAACAGGAGGTGGAGCCAAGGAGGAGGAGCCACTGCTTACTGGATGTATCCTTAAGGTGTGTTCAAGGGTTTCCTGGGGCTGATCATGTGCTATGAAAAAGCTGACAGAATTCATTGTCCAGTTCAAGACTCGCCATGAAGGGGTGTGGCTTGTTGGCAGCGAGCAAGTCGGAGCTGTTCCCACGCATTGAATGACTTAGTCCTACATCTCAGAGAAATAAGTCAGTGACCATGTTTTGTTTGACCTAAACAGCTGGAAAAAGACTCTGAATCACCTAGCAGAGCTAAAACAATATGGAGGCGCTTGCAGGTTGTGTATGAGTAACACCGGCCTCTTATTTGGACATGTTTAGGTTGTGAAACTAGCACAGTATTTTATTGTAATATCAAATTACAATTTAATATCCATATTTTGCAATTGCCCACATCATGCATAATACACTTTCACGTATATACCTAATTTTAATATGAATCATACAAAATTGTGTGCTTCATTACAGTTAATTATAGTATTTGAATATAATTTAAACTAAGGAATTATGAAAAGACTGAGCTATTTTTATTTTCATCTGAGATAAAAAGTAATTAAAAATCATCAAAATCACAATGTTTTTTGTCAGTTAGGAGTGGGTAGGTTCTCGTCCTATTGACAGGTGGCATTTTTTCCCCATTTTTAATAGTAAAACTTCATTGATTTTATAGTGCATAAAGATGGTATAAATTGAGTCAGTGGTCTCACTTCCTGTGACATCACCCTGGTATGTTTCGATGGCATTTCCCAAAATTAGGATTTTGGGCATTATCGACAACATGTGCTCTGTGTGCTGTTTCCTCAACTCCTTGTGTGTCCAGCTCCTCCTTCTCTAATGGACATCATTCAGCGATACCCTATGACACAATTTAATGAATAAGCTAATGGGTTTCAGCTCCTCCAAAATGAAATTCCTTTTTTTTATGAACTATTTCAGGAGATGGCGGATAACTTCAATGTTTCATTTGGTATCTCTGAGTGACCTATTTTATATTGTCCTATGAATGTGTAAAAAATATAAGTGCTAGGATATAGGTATCAGAGAAAATTTGTCCTCTAATTACGTTTTGGGGACATTGTGCTATTTCAAAGGCCTGTTTCAGCATAAAACTCATTTTCAAATATGATACTGGATATTTATTTACTCCATTAAAAATCTAAAAATGCTTTTACTGCATAATATATGGAAGATAATAGCAATGGTGAAAATAGTCTATTTCAGAACTCAAATATTTATATGTGACCTTTTTTTTTACTTAAAAATAATTCATTCAAATGTAATTCTTGAGGAAGAATTAGAATGTTACACTTAGAATAAGCCTGTAATCACTCCAACTCAGGAGGAATACAGTAACTTCATTTGTCTGCATGCCAATATAATGTGACCCCCATAACCTGGAGGACTTGAGGTCGCAGATGATTGACTTGCAATATCTGAAAGCATTGAATGAAGTGAGGTGTTTGAATAACTGTTCATCAAGTTTACAGGGGAACTGGCTTGGCCTTGTCAACTGTTTTGCCATAGAAATAGAATGTGAAATAAAATAGTTACTGAACCCTAACTCTTAACCACAGAACAATGAACATCATAGTACAGGGATATGGCGGCTGCACTCTGCTGAGAGCCCACACTTCATCCTTCATCCAGCCCTGCCATTACGGCACTTCTGAGTCAAGCTGCCGGATAGGACATCTGGATTCTGAGCTGTACAGTTTTGTTTCCATTGTGAGTGCATCCATTCATACTGGAGTCATCTTTAACTACTTAAAGTAACCAAACATCATTGTAGAGAGACCCCCCCCACCCCGGAAGCTATTGATGTGTCCCTGTTTGTAGACAGGGTTAAGGCTGTGACAGTTCTGTCTGTAGACTAGCCTCACCCTCATCCATAGTTATTTCTGTGTCTGAATAGCCCACAAAAAAATCCATGGGTTAGCACCCAACCCCAGTGTAATGTCCCAGGCTCACAATTTGTCCAGCTCAGGGAGACCGAGAGGCCATTGCTGATTTTACAAGTCATCTGTTCTGTTAGAAACTGTTCGGTGAACTGGTCTTCATACATGTGTAGATGATTTTTGTTTGTTCACCTTACTGCATCTATTCAAAATCCTGTTTTCCAAAGTTATTTAGGTTAGAGCCCCTTCCCCCCGCCCTCCCTCCCTATTAGCCATATTATTGCTTCATGATAGAATTTGGCTCATTTAGTATCATCTGTCTTGCATTTGAAGCTTCCTAGTCATCCTCATTGAATTTATGTCTTTGCTATTGTATGTGCATGTGTGTATATGTGCATATTCACACATGTTTTGTGTTACACATGTAAACATCATAGCTATGATATTCATCTATGTAAAGTAGCAGAAATCAGTGCTTTTCTACATCCCTGTTCCCCTTTCATTCTACCCTTTGTTTATCCACCTTCTAAAGATGCCCTACCTCCTTATTTATGGAATGGCGTCTTTACTTAAGGAATATTCTTCCTGTCTTTTTTCTTGTATAGACAAGTAGATTTATGTGTATTTCCTTATATCCCCTTATTTGTTGCATGAAGAGTACAAATACATACAAATACATATAATATACATGGTGTATAGATAATATGTGATAGATATGTGTGCATCAGGATTTTTATGTATCTACCTTACAGCATGGCCCTGAATCCATCTCTCTCTTCCTTAAGTAATCACAATGCTCCTTTATGTGAGAATATAAAGTCATGTAGGCATCCTTTTCTGTGTGGGTTTCAGGTTACTTCTGACATTTCCTAGTCACGAAAGGCATCAAGGAAAAGCATAGTGTGCCTGTCGATCAATTAGTTCAGTGTATGCTTATTGTAAGCAAAGTGGTCA
This sequence comes from Uropsilus gracilis, assembly GCA_004024945.1. Classification (NCBI taxonomy): domain Eukaryota; kingdom Metazoa; phylum Chordata; class Mammalia; order Eulipotyphla; family Talpidae; genus Uropsilus; species Uropsilus gracilis. Next base: position 106,361 of record PVHY01001671.1, read on the forward strand.
AGGGAAAGAACTGATATTTGTTTGACTTACTTTTTGTTAATATTTTGAAGGCAACAACAATATTATCAATTTTAATAACTTAAAGGTTATTTTAAGTAGTTTAAAGTTTAATTTTGAAATTATTAAAATGACCATTCAGGTAATATGCCTGAATGGTATATTACCTGAATTCATTTATCTTTGTGCTCTGAAAAATATATTATATAACCTAACTCTTATTTGTTGACAATTTCAGATGTGACAATATTGAAGCATATGTTTCCATATTATGCTTTCCCAGCTCTCAGGAGTGAAGTGCTTGATGTGTGTTGTCGGCTGACCTGAGATCTTGACTAAATCTTTGATGTCCAGTTAAATGATCACATTGTCCGAGTCAGCAGTTGGCCTTCTCCAATACATGGATCCCTGTATTACAGCACCTGTGATGCCCTAGACATGACTATGGGTCCCAGAGAAAACCCACAGACCCCACCACTGGGCCATGATGAGATTCAGAAAGCAAAGTCCTGAGTTCGTCCCACTGGCCTATATCCCCTGAGAAATAGAGCCTTCTCAGGACTGCCCAACAGCCTCTTGCTTCTGTCTACTTGTTTTGAGCTCTGGAAAAAGTTGCTAACATTATACATAAAGCCATTCCCTTCTTTCCAATAGCATGCACAATCATTTTGTCACATTGAGGTGTGTTTCTTTTTGTTTTGTTTTGCTATTTGTCTTGTCTATTTTTTAGTTCCCTAAAGTGTTCTTGTCTTCCATCATCCTTATATAGTACCTGTGACAATTGTCACACCTTTCCTGTCCTTGAAGAGTGCCTTTGACAATAATCATAATGTTGGTCTCCATGGTGTCTGTGGGCCAATGGCCCCTGGAAATCCCTGGGTTGATGCCCTCACCCAGTGGGACAGCACTATTGACAGCCTTTAGGGAGGGGATCAAGGTTCGATGAAGTCAGAGGGTAGACACCTGACCTCACAGGATGGTGTCTTTTAAGAGACAAAAACACCAGAGATGTCTGTACTCTTCAGCACCAAGAAAGTCTGCAAGCAACTGTAGTCAATGGTCCTCCATCAAGGGAGAGGACCACCCCACATCCACATCCTGGGCATGGACTTCCAGTCTCCACACCACAGAAAATAAATCTTTAAATTGATCTGGTCTATTTTTGTTTTGTTGGTTTGGTCACCATAGCAGATAAGCAAAATAGTTATATTGGCAAACATTAGTTTAAAGGTCACAGCTAAAAAGCCCAGCAAAGGTCCAATTCATTAATTAATTCCTCCTTTGGGCATTTCTTCTCTTTTCCCTTTTCATTTGCTGCTACTTCATCCCTTTTTCGGAGTCCTGGGGAGGCTGTGGTGTCTGTGGTGCCTTTCTCAGCGACCTCATCTGGACACCTTTCCATGTTTACTGTGAAGTAAACACCTAGACTACAGCCTTTCAAATGCAATGATGTTGAAATTCCTAAACTAGTGCTGTTCCATAATTCTTTTTCTAGAAACAAGGTATGGTCTCACTATCAATAATCATTTTTCTCGTACTGCAAATTTCCTGGGTTGTTCTCAGAGAAACATGTCCACCTAGGCCTGGTGACCCGAGACCAGTAATTGAGAACGATTTGTTTCTCTGGCAATTGAACACAATATGCTTCATCTATTCCAAAACTCATACGTTCTCTGGTCTGCTGATGTCATCACTTGTTATTTTCAAGAGCTGCCACAGTTTATTCTATTCATTCTTAATGTGATTTTAGTAGAATTATTTTAAATATATGTTGGCATTTTGAGACCATATTACTGTTTCTTTTTATTTGTAAAATAGGAAAACAAGAAAAGTCTCCCTTAAAAATTAACAACAGCATTTGTCTTCAAGATTAAAAAATAGATGTAAAAGATGGAGGGTAATAATTTTAAAAAGAAAAAAATAGAATGAGAAAAAGTTATGTTTATTTTTTGGTGATCATGAGAGGCTTCTGTAAAAGATCAGGTTGCTCAGTGATTCTTTGGAAATGAAATTTGTTGAGGAACACACATGTGGTGAGAAATAGCTAATGTGGCAAGTTATCTATAATTTAACAAGTAATTATATCTTTTGTTGAAACATGAAATTTCCTTAAAATTATAAATTCAAGTTTAAGAAAAATATTGCATAAATATTTGCAGTTGGTGCCTTGCAATGCTTACTGGACTTTTACCTGACCCCATTATTGGAATAATGTGACATTTTCACTACTCTCATTCTTTCCAAAAGCCAAGATTGCGTGAAATCAAGACATTAGTATCTAAAGTCTCGCCATGTAATTCTATAATGATAACAGGCTTCAGAGTTGGGGATTAGACCTCTAGGATAAACATGATTTTGTGACTGAAGTGATTTTAACTTTGGATAGTTGTAATCTTGATGAAAATGAGTGGTTGCAACAGAATCTTGTTTGGGGTCTTCAGGTTCTGATAATAGATCTGCTTTTGTTTTATGATGTGAGACATTCACTTCTTTTAACATTTGTGATTCTAAAACACAATACAAATATCATAAAACAAGATTTCTAAAATGTCCACACTCTAAATATACCATTTTTTCTTAAAATAGTGTTTGTTCAAAATCCCATATTTCTTTTGAATCATTAAACTTAACAATAAAATTATTAGTGGCTAAAATAATAGATTTCATTAGCTGTGTCTAAAGACATTGTTCAATGCTATTTCAGTTTCATTGCAAGGCTGGATATTTCTGTATGTTTCATGTATAATCTTCTCCTTTTATTTATTTTTCTTTTTTTTAATGGTTTAAGTAAAGAGCTATGGTTATCTGCAAAACTGAATGCTCAAAGTAGTTAATCGTTTTTTTAAAATCTTATCACTAAAGTGTTTTCTCTGGTGTAAAAGAAACATACTGGGGAATGACTGTTTCAAAAACCAATAGAATTAGGTTCTCATCCATTCAGCCTTTATAATATAGAAGTTTTTTTTTCCCAAATATGACTCTTGCATTTGATTGGAGAAGTGCCTATTCTTTTATCAGATATCTTTTATAGTGCATCGGGTCTATGTTCTCTATTAAAAAGAAGTGATATTGATGAAACCAAAGCTGAAATCTACTTACAGACTAGTCCTGCATTCCTCCTACCCATAACTTTATGTCAATAGTCCTAACCATCTCTTGTTTTTAGCCTGACCAGTTAAATCAGATAAACGATGAGACTTTTTTTTTTCTCACAAACTATCTTTTTACTTGCAAAGGAACATTTTCCAAATAACATATATAAGTTAAAATATGAGTATAATCACAGATAATAGGAAATACATCTTAGTGGTAAAGATGAATAGAGAAATATGCACATTCTTTTCTGTGGTGATAACAATTTGAACTTGTGGTCAAAATACCTGTAAATACCCATACCAAAATACCCATATATGTCTCACAAATATTACTTCTAGGTCAATATTCATTTCAATCTCCTGATTCCATCAGAAGAGGACCTCTATCATATGCTAATCTCTTTTTATTATATTGTGTAAACTTTGTAACTCTTTTTCTTTTTAAAGAGATTGGCCTAGTATAGCTTATCTGTAAGTAAGACTTACAAGATATTATCTGAGACAGTTTAACAGAACTGCTGTTATGAGGACCATACTGTGGTTATACAGAGGGAGTCATGCTGCCTATATTTATGCTTAATGGGAGAATCCATGGTATCTCATATTCCTAATATAGAATTTCCTTTTTTATAGAGGTTGAATATATTCTTCCTCTTTCCAATTGACTGACAAAACACAAGAGGCAAAAAAGCACTCATAGAGGGACAATTAGATAAGTTGATGCCCACCCTACAAACACATACAAGCTGTCACAGGGTAGTTGAATGACTAGTTGTGATGTATACTTGGGAAAGCAACAGATAAGAGGAACCCTGATAGGTCACTTGGAGCAACTTACATATGTGAACTATGAGTTTTTGCAAGACCAATACAAAACAGTATAAAAGGTGAAGAGTCAACATAGACTAGTGCAGAATAGAGATGGTTTTCAAGTAAGTAATACCTAGATGGGTCATTTTTCTTGTGACAAGGTGTCAGATTCTTTGCATAGTTCTTAGAAGAATTACAAACTCTTCATGTCTGAAAAAGCATGAGTTTTCTTCTTTCTTTTATTGTACTGATATTTTGCCAAGGAGTTTTGTCTGCCTTTTGGGCTCTGAAAGATGATGGGTGAAAAGTGCCAAAGGAGGAAATCCCTTGTGTGAAGACAGAACAGATGTAGAAAGAGAGATGACTCATCCTATTATCTCCCTACCCCCAACAAAAACTGAATAAAATCAAACAGAGCATGCTTAGATGCAGGGTCTCCATTTTGGGAGAGTTTTTGGGAAAATTTGATATAGCAGATATGGGGCAACTATTAGTGAGTGTGAGCTGCAAATTGAAATGTGAGAAAATAAGTTTGACCGGTTTTACTCTGCACATTGAGTGGATTACACTTTTTATACTTTGACTTCAGTAAAGATTTACATTGTTTAGTAATTAATTTTAAACACTGAAGTGGTATTCTCCTCATATCAACTTCATAAGGCTTAAACCAAAGGTTTGTAGGGTTCATATATGAAATTTATCTTTAATAAAAAATAGAGTAAACTGTTTTTTTAATACATAAATTATTTTCTTGTTATTATTTACAAGCCTAATATAGGGAAACTTCCAGATATTTTTATATATACATATTGGATTAAGTAGAGAACAGTTAAATATTATTTTCTCAATTCCAATATTGACAATGAAGAGATAGACAAGACTCTCCTCAGAAAGCTGCTTTAGTTGGGTTAGCTGTGACTCAGGGATCCCCAGACTGCAGGGTACATGAAGACCCTAGGAAGGGATAACAGATACAGGGTTGACATCTGCAGCAGTAAACAGTATATTTATATGAAGGGAGGGCTCTTTCATTCTTGGTCATTTCCCCACCTCATAAACTCACTTTCAGACAAAGGAAGACTAGCTACAGGAAGCTGTGTTCCTGCAGGCAGAATAAAAACAGCACAAAATGGTTGAGAGCTATAGGAGATCCCTTTGTCCACAAAATTAGTCTCTTTGGTACAATAGGAATTAAGGTTCCATAATGCCAGATCCCATCATTTCTTATTAATGTGTGACCTTGGTTAAGTTTCTTATCCTGTCTACTTAATCTTTGGATACCCTCAGCTGAAAGTGCAGAAGACAAAACCATCTAGCTCACAAAGAGAAGAAATGAGAAACTCTGCATAATGGTACAGTATAGTTCCATATAGTGTATACCTCTTGAATGTTAGTATTCCCATTGATCATGCCACTAGTATTACTAATGATGTACTAGTGACAAGGAGTAAATTAATTTTTTTACATGATTAAACCTGAAAAACATCTGATTTTGTTTTTGCTATAGTCACAGATGATTCCTACATAAATATGAGGTTGGCTATCTTAGCTTCTACTCTGCTTCTTTCATTGCCCCAATCTCCCAAATTCTCTAGGGTTTGGGCTCTTTGGCTAACACCCTAAAAGGAGGTGGCTGTTGATCATGTAGCTCTGTCTTGAGAACTCTTTTAAGCATACACATGTTATATTATGATTATTTGTATTTTAGTCTCATCATGCCTTCTTAATAACAATTGTCTGCAGAGATAAGCCTTATTTACCTTCAGAACATTTTTATCTGATAAAATTGTATTTAGGAAGCATTTAAAAAGAGAACGTGTAATAATAATCAAAAGCAATATTCTTCATTAAATGAAAAAAATGAGTTAGCAAAATTAGGGCTGCCCTTTAGCATTCTTGTACCTCACATTTGCATACCCCAGGTCCCATGAATAGTAGCTTTACCCACATTTCCATGACATCCTTCCGTTGTTACTACCTGTGTCATAAAAACTTTAAGACTTAAAAAAACAAAGCCCTCCTCTTTCTTCTTTTTCATATAGGAAACCATTTGTCATATTTCACTATGCTTTTAACGTCTATGAATATTTGGGAGTTGCTAGGAGAGAAATTACCTATTATAATTATGGCTTTCTCCAATGCCAAGGTTACTTGCGAATCATCACCAGCATTACAAGGATTTCTGCAAGTATAGGGCCTGGGAAGAGTAACTCAGACCTTTAAATTAAAACCAAACCATATAGCAAATCAGGTTTGTGTGTCATTAGAATTTGCCAGGCATTTTCTTTCCCTCAAATCCAGAGTATTAAAACTAGAATAAAGTTTATTGAGACCTGCCAATTAATTTAGCAGTTACTTTTATAAAAATTAATTTCTGAAAGTAAATAATTACGTAAACTTCTCTGTCCTTTGAATCATAAAAATTTAGTGCTGTGTTTATTTTCCACCAAAGGTCAATTCTAATATCCCTGAAACAGGATTCCTCCCTCTTGCCATGCTGCTAGATATAATAGATATTACAATTCACTGCATGACAACCCTTCACTACAACATTGTAGGAGCAAGCAGCATCTTATGGTCTTTCCTTCCGTAGAAATGTTTGGGTGCATGCACACATACTCACCTGCCAGTGGCATCCAGAAACCCAGTAGTGGCAGAGCGTTGGGGCCAGTCAAACTCATCAGAAAGAGCTGCTGGTAAATTGATGAAAGATTTCTAAAGAAAGAAATAAACTTTATTTATCCAAATGGTCATTTTTTTCTATAGTAAGATTATTTACTACTTAGTAACTATTGTCTTTTTCACTTATTTTTTCTAATTTTTCTTTTTGTGGGATTTTGGCATTTAAAACCTATGTTTGCTGACTTCATCTGTCATCAGAAAATTCCCAAAGCTCAGCATCAAGCATGAGCTACCTTCCATTTAGCTTCTGTGAAAGATGTGGAATGCGTGGCATTTCATTCCTCATTTGAAAGGACTGCTTATGAATGGGCACACTTTCTTCTCTTTTAAATTTGATGAAATAATCTCCATTTTTTTGTTAGATAAATCAACCTAATTGGTAAACTCCTAGCAAAAATACATTCCCTGAAGACAGAGCAATGCCCTCAGTAAGTTACCTCCTAACTTCCTTGATATTTTTTTCCTCACAAAGAAGTATGTCTATCCAACATAACTTATGACTTTCAGGGGTTCACATGACCGCAGACTCCATCCAGTTCAAGGACTTCTGATGTGGAGTGTTGAAAATTGGGATTCATTTGGGTTACCTTTATATGGTACATGACAAATCACAGTCATCTTTCTATGGTTTGTGACAAATCACAGAAGAAAAATATAACCAGCTATATTCCAGCTATATTCTCTTCATAAATAACCCCAGGAATAAAACCCTCTTCAAGTTTACTTTCTAGAAAATGTTTATCTAGAATTATGTGTTTGGACTATGATTTTATTAATAGGTTTAGCAACTAAACATACAGTATGTCTAATTAATTTGAGTTTTAATAAACAAAATATGGTATATTTATATTATGAGAATTATTTGATTTAAAAAAGTTAATTCTGACACATGCTACAATATGGATGAAATTTAAGGTCATTATTCTAAGTCAAATAAACCAGTAAGAAAAAGATAAGTGTATTTATAAAGTATTTGGAGTTGAGATAGTCATAGAAACAAAGTACAGAGGGGGTTGTCAAGAGTTATGTGAAGGGGAAAGTGGAGTGTAAAGAGCCGAGCAAGAGTTGGGAGAAAGGACAAACAAGAGAGATTGACATAGTCAAAGACTGTGGGCTATCAGAAGCATGACTGGTAGCAACTTCAAGGTAAATTACTAGGCCTTTTATAGTCTAGGGAAGGGGAAAAAAAGGTGACCAGGAGAATGTTTTATGACTAATTAACTAGGGAAGACTAATGGGTAGGGTACAATAAAATTGGGTCAAACATTATCAGTCCTGTGAAATAATAGCGGGCAGGGGATTTACCCATACATTTGTTGGTAACTCCTAAGGAATGTTCCTTAAGATGAACATTGGAAGAATGGAGAAGCTGCCCTTTGCTCTCTGAACATCCATCATGCCAGTCCTGTCTTCAGAGTTCTGAAGCCAGATAAGATAGTGAAATGAAGTTTTCCTCATTTCACAGCATGAGTTCAATTCAGTCTCAGCTGGCAGCCTGACAATGAAGTGTTGCAGAATTTCAGTTTTGCAAGATGGAAAATAAAGCAAGATACAAGGCAAAGAGGTGTAGAACAGACTCATTCCTTGAGAGAAACCAGCTTGATCTCAGATTTCTAGCCTCCAGCACAGTGAGGCAATACATTTGGATAGTTTTACATAATCTAGTTTCCAGTACTTTGTGATGGTGGTCTTAGCAAACTATGACATGCCCTGAAATAGACACCTTGCTTGTGGTTCTCACTATTCAGGTAACTAAGAAAAAAACATTTTGTTGATTTACTTTTCAGAGGAAGTCATAAAGCAAACAAAAATGTTCACATAGCTCAGTTCCTGTGGAGTCTTTCCTGTGGAGACATTTTCCATGGTTCTGCAAGCTCCTCAATTCTCCTCCCTCAACTCTCTTATCCTTCCTCCTGTCAGTCCCAATATTCCAATTCTTGTTCTTACCCCAAGTGTGACTTCCAGAATGGGAGGAGCTGGAAATGGAATGAGTAGTCAGGCAGGTTGGTTTCTTGGGATATATCAGTATTATGATTTATCTCCATCAAAGGAGTAGAAATAAACTCATGGAAGTAGGCTACTTGACTGGTACTTTGTCATGGTATTGTAGGTGACACCCAATACTTTCTGCTCAAAACCCCAGTAGTATGATTCAGCTACTCTCTGTTTTGGTTTTTGCTTTTCCTGCCACTATGCATCACACACTTTCTCTGTTTGGACCTCATTTTTTTTCCTCAGGTGTTTTCTGCTTATCATATGTGCTTGTTGTAGGATTTGAGAATATTCAATTCTGCTGGAGAAGACAAGAAAAACAAACAATAGCAAATGAAACTCACAAGATGAGCTAAGCTGAGATAGTGAGTAAGCAAGTGGCTGGTGAGATGTAGGCAGAATTTATGAGCTGTGTTAAGTTAGCAAGCTGTAAACATGCTAAAAGTTAAAAGAACAATATAACACTCTCCCACACCACTCTCTCACCATTTCTTCAGTTATGTGCTTATTGGCAATCCCGATTTGGAAACTGTGTACGGAACTAGGTCTCTGGTTCTGGTGGGTAAGCCCTGTCCTTCACAGGAAGTACTTAAGACAAGAACCCAGCTGGCCCAGGAAGGGGTGTCTAATGCCCTCTGCAGCCTGGAATAATAATATAGGGGATATTAGCTCTAAGGAATGCTAGCAAAGCAGGGATAAAACTTTCCTGGGAATCATGAGATTCAACTTTTTTATCTGACTCTACAAATGTTAAATTTGTTGATTTGGATATAACGAATTGGAAGTGGGCTCCATTCACCATCCAACCCCATACTCAATTGGGGTGGATGATAAGATTTATCTCTCGGTTAGGAAACTACAGATTTTGAAGGAGGCGTAGGACAGGTGCGAAAATGGCCAGAACCCTGTTTTAGGAAGTGGGTTTTCACATTCCCAGCTTTCTCGCAGTTGAGAAATGGGTCTCCACTGCCTCAGAAAATCCTAGACTCCTGACCACACACTAGGAAGACCCAACAAGTTTTAGTGTCACCCCCTTCAGAATTTAAGCTGCAGTGGGCAGAAGCTGGTATTTAACTGCAGCTAGAAATGGTAGATTTGCACCCTATAGTTGGAGTTCCCAGAAGGCCCAGGCATGTCAACTGTATAGGTTTATCCTGGTTATTTGATTAACTTCATTAATGCAAATTTGTGTATTTTTTTCTTTGCTCAACATCTAATACATTACTATCAGGTTATAGGCAAAGTATTACTGCTCTTAGCTGTACAAAATCAAGGAATATGTAACTTTACCATGATCCCAGTTTCAGTATCTCTAATGTTGTAGACTATTACTCTATTTACTTCAGTAGAACTATAGAGATAATCAAAAGACAGAAAGAGAAACATTCTGACAAGTGGAGGTCCTCCATTATGTAAAGCATCTTTTTTTTTTTTTAAATTTTTGGATTTTATACTATACATGATTGCATACTTGTTGATCCCCATAGGATTATCCCACTCCACCATGCTCCCTCTGGTCTCATTGCCTCCTTTCTTTTTGTTGGTTGTCCATGTTTAGCCCTTTAGTGTTTTTGGTCTGCTTTTTTTCCTTTTTTTCTCAATGTCTTCATTGGCCATTCCGAGCACCTTTGGCTTGCACCCCGGTTTCTTGTTTCCTGATGGCTGCTCTTTCTATTGTTTTCTGCCTCTTTTTGCTGCTTCCTCCCATTATGTTTCAGGTCTTTAGCTTTGGGGACCCAGTCTTGTGTTTTGGTAGAGCTGCTCCTTCATGGGGACAGTTTTTGGCTGATGGTGGGTCGCCAAGTCTTCTTTTTAGGATCTTTGCTGTTAGGCCACTGCCATTTTTTTTTTTTTTTTGAGACTCGGTCTTGCTATTTTTGGCCATGGAATCCCAGGTACAAGTTGCCCAGGGTACCATGGATGCAAGTAAAGCATCTTGCTTAGGATGGATCACCTAGTGGCTGCTTCCAAATGGGTTGCCCCAAGTTTAAGAGAAATGAAGTTTATTGATAGATAACGGAGATTTTATCAGGCAAGTGGTACTCTTAACATTTTTCCTTCCATAGTAAATTTGGTAGATAAAAATGAGAAGTAAACACCATTAATAAGAAAGGTTTTATAGACTCTAGCAAAAAGAGAATGTTTAAGTCATATCACATTAAACACTAAAAGCCTTATTCATGCAACATTATACTCAAGATATTTTATGCAGAAGAAATTCAAGTTAAGGTTTTTCTTATCAGTTCATACCTATTTCTCTTGCACATTTATGTTCTTAGAAAAGTTATCTTAAATGTACCTTAAATTTACATTTGTGGAAAGAATACTTACCAAGAAAATTTTCCAAATTGTAAAGAACATCAGAAACTCAATGACTATTGTCAACTATTGTATTATTTTCATTTTCCCTCATCCTATCAATGACATAAGGTGTCTTTGTGTCACAATTGGCATGTATACTACTTTTGTGTAACATTTTCATTTAATATTACTTTGTGCATATATTCTTCATACTATTTCATGTATATATTTCCATACATTGAGAAAAAACACTGGTTCTTATGTCTAATAAATATTTAGCAAATAGGATACTTAGGATTGGAAACTATTTTTAAACCCTAACTTCAACAAACAACTTATATTTGGGTTCCTTAAAGTCATCTTGAAAGGCAGAAAAAGAGTAATGACATTAATCCTATATCCATTTGGATATGATCAAACTTCCAATGATAAGGGGACTCTCCATGGTAGCTTTATTTCACTGTCTACATTCGAATCTTCCTCACCCAGCAATGCTATGGGAAATATGCAAACTGTTTTCCCTTTTCTAATGCTCTGAGTTAGTCCAAAATTATTTTCAAACATTATAAAGTCACCTGGAAAGGGTGCAGTTAAGTGCTGCTGCAAAAAGCTAAAAAAGAAAGAAAGAAAAAGAAAAATCATCACCAAGTTAAATAAGTTTTTAAAAATTTATTTCCCAGAAACTAAACTCTCAAAGCAGATAGATATTGTTGTTTTAGGTAAAAAATTACAATAGCTCTTAAGTTGGTATTTTGGTAATGATGAAAGAATATTAAGGCCTGGTAATGAGAGGGCAGGGCTATTGCTGGTCCATGCTGGCACCCCTGGTGTCCTAATCCTGCAGGTTAGCCATTACTTCATCTTTCCTGCAGGCAGCATGCATCAGACCTTCCTCTTGCCCTATGCCTCACAGTCCCAATTGTAATGCTTCCTGTCTTTCATGACCACTGTCCACCTCACCCTCCCTCCCTCTCACCTTTGCAGTACTTTTTCTTATAGGAATCAAAAATAATGAAATTTGGGGGTATTCCTATACCCTCACACAAATTTTCTTGCTCTGGACCTATTCCTTTAGGCTCTGATATGGGAACCAATCCTAAAATGGATATACACCATTCATGAAGCTTGAATGTTATCTTTCCAGACAACTTCTGCATTTTAAGACAGAGTTGGGGGCAGAATTAGTATTGAGCTCAATTTGTGTGCTAGACACCAAGACAGGAAATTTACACACAGTGCTAACTTAATCACATAGCTCTGTGAGTCAGGGGTTAATTTTCTCCCCCTCCTCCCTTTTCCTTTCTCCATTTCACAAACACTTTTTAAGCAACCATATTTTATCAGATACTGGATCTTTTCCCTAAACAAGTATAAGAACAAGTAATTCCGCTTTGTATGAGTAGCAGTAAATTAAATGACTATGCCCAGTATGTACTATGTCTATAAGCAGAAAGGAATCTATTTCACACATGCAGGCTTGGGGAAGGAATCTTGAAAGAAATATTCAATGTCAGTCCCATAAAGCTAGTAAGAGAGAGCTAGGCAGAGAGAGGGGTGAAAGTTTAAATAAAGTTCATAAGTTTAAATGTCAACAAGGATATACGTAATACCCCATGACTGAAATTATCACATTATATACAATGAAAATTGACTGAAAAACTCTCACCCAAGCAAGCAAGCAAACTCAAAACACAAACTACACCAATTATCTATTTCTATGTACAAATTACCCTCCAATCTGTCATCTTAAAACACACCACATACAAGAAGAAAAAATGTGCAGTTGTTGTAAAATGAGTACTAATGAATCAATGAATATTTTAACTTCAACTGGAGCTAAATGAGTAATTTTCATGTTTGACCTTATGCTAATCAATCAAAAACCTAAATGGACAGTTAATATGTAATGAGTCTAGCTAGCAGAAATATAACCAGTGAATATAAAGAAGATAGAATGACCGGCAACAATCTTTCATAATTTTGCCTGAATATCGCTCATTTTATTTTATTTTTTTTACTGTGTCAGGTCCTTTTAGTGTTTTCCCTTTCCCTTTTCTATTATTTATTATTGAAGTTCTAACCCCATGATTTATTTATTCAATGAATGAGTCAAGGAAGGCATTTTTCTAACTGCTCCACAACAAATGAAAGTACATTGTGTAGCTGGAGTTTTTTTTACCAAATTCAATTCCTTCCATCATTATTTCTAGAGTGACTGGAGAACTGTAGCCAAATTCACAAAAGCAATTAAACAAACAAACAAACAAAACCAAAAAACCAAACCCAAAACAACAACAAAAAAAACCCCAAGAGCTTCTTAAAAGTCTTGCTCTTGTATGAAGCCAGTGAAACAAGTTCTTTCACAAATAGAAAAAAATAACTCCTCTAAAGGCCAGAAACAGAGAGCAAGAGGTTTATATTATGAAAGTTGACTCTCAGGAAACCTTTGACTTTGTAAAGGTTTATTCTAAAGCAGCCAGGCTTCCATTGCTTGCAGTGGTGGTGGTAGGTAGTTTTCTTTTTCTGAGAGGCTGTATCTAGAATTAGACTCTGGCAGAAGCTCACAGTGAAAAGAGAGGTTGCAGAGTTGAGAAAAGGGAAATTGTCAGGGGGTGGAAGGTAAGGGGACTCAAAATGACCAGGGTTGAACTGGACTCTTCATCCCTACTACCTCATTTCAATACAAAGGATCTCATTTTTCTTTCCCCATTTTTCACATTACACCAAGAGGCTGTCACAAACCTTACTGCTTGTGTTCTTTTGGCTTGTACATTAGAACACCTGATGCTTTTTCACTTAAATGTGGAACATAGAGAAACCAAACAAAGCATCAGGCAAAGACAAACTGTTAAGACTGACCTTTTAAAGTAGACCGTAGATCTGAGGTACTCAGGAAGGGAGGTGCAAGAGCAGAAAACAGAGTCAGGGAGGTGAATTGTGGAGTGCAGTGGTGGACTGTGAGCACTTTGGGGGTGGGAAAACTGTGGTAACCATACCTGAAGGGAGAAATTCTATATTGTGTCAAAATAAATGTGGGAAAAGGGAATGCCCTTGATGGCTGCTGCTATCTCAGACCAGCTTTACTCTTACTTTCCCCTACTCTCTTAAGCAGTGTATCCCAGATTGTAGTGGGGGAGATTCTTTATAACATGCATTTTATTTGGGCAGGCTTTTGGTGAAGTCCTAGAAATTTTATTACATGGATTCTGTTTGGGTAGTTTTCGGTGGAGTCCTAGAAACCTGACTTTTAAGAAAGACCCCAAATGGTTGCTATGATAACTAAATTTGAAAAAAAATCTGATGTATAGGCTACTGTAGCTATTCTAGGTCATCATTACAGGGTTCCACCCACTTGCCTATCTCTAAAATTTGCCACCCTTTCAACCACTTACAGGGCCCCTCAGACTTCAGGTTCTGTCTCAAACTCTTCTTTCAATTCCACTGTCTTTGTCAATCAACTGTTACTCATTGGTGAGTTAAATCCTGACATCCTCTTGGGCCTTCCTTGTCTGCCTGCTTTCCCCTATGAGGTTCCCTCCCCAGCTCTTGCACACTCTGTTCATACTTAATTGATCATGAGAGCTCGGACCCTATTAAAGTCAGTCTTCATCCCAGGCATTTGGGACAGAGCAGGCCAGGCTGGGTGATTTCCCAAGGAATGGTATGAAGGGAATTAGATATGTCTAGTAATCAATTCCAACTGTCCAGAATTATTTCAAATGTCCAGAATTTTCACCTTTCTTATTCTAAGTGTTTCCCTTGTGGGGTGGAGTTAGTTTCATGAAACCTACTTTGTGACTGAGGGAATTTTGGGAGAGAGAGGCAAAGTGGTCAATATAATTAGTGAGAGGACAGGAGACTGTTCTCCAGTTAGCTGAGCACAGATGTTTATTGCCTCCCGCTGCCTTACTATGCAGAAATCTCTGCCTAAGGTGCTGGGAGAGGAGGCATGTGGGCTGAGTAATTATAAATGCCTTTCAGAAGTATGGAACTTAAAATAATTCCCTCTTGTAGGTTTTTTTTTTATAACAACAAGTGCTTGTCTTTTTAATTCTCACAGAAGACATCAAGGACTAATGTCACTGATGCTTTCAGAAGAATGAGCCTGCTGGCAGGTAAGATACCCAGATGCTCATCTTGAGTAGGAAGAAAAGGGCATTGAATTGATCAGGACACAAGGTAATAATCCCTCTGGTCTGTGCTACTGAACAGAGAGTGGGGACAGAAGAACATTCTGTCACATGTGGCCTGATTTGTTATAGGGAGGACTCACCTTGGTGAACACAGCTCTTTTTTTCTCACAGACTAAAGAGGAGTAACTAGGATTGAGGGTACCTGTTTCACTGTTAGCTTCCTAATCTGCTGCCTGTGAGACATCTGTGAGCAGAAAATGTAATTTTTATCTACTGAACAATCTCTCCTCATCTTAAAAAATATATTTAATAAAATACTCTAACATTTAAATATTTCTGGAGTCCACCTGATGTTAGCACAGGCAGAATCTCCATATTTTATATGCACCATGTAAATCTGCCTTTGTGCTTAATGGACGCTTTATGCTCACTGATAAATGCCAAGAGCAGGAAGCAGGGCTGGTTCCTGAGAGCTGGGTGAGGGCTGATGCCTCTGGTGCTTTCTGCGGGCTAATAAAGAGCGCCTGGGCTTGAAAGACTGGAGCTGCTCTGCTCTCTGGTGAATATGCATTTTCTCCAGCCAGATTAAGGATTCATTTTGTCCTTGACACAGCATGAAATTCAATCTGTGCCTACTTACCCTACAGAAAACAGCCTGCCAGGGGTCGTGCTAAGATTTTATAATAGTACAGGCAACAGTCTTCACTAGCAAAATAAACATTTGGAAAATTGTATTTCAGAATTGCTTACCCCTTCACACCCCCTTCTCCCCCCCATCCTCAACCAGTCATGCAATTCTGGTTCAATGAAATGCAGCATTTAATATTTTGGAAATAATTTTCGAACAGATGGGGGAAGAGGCAGGAGGGCAACATCTATTGCTGGCCTTGATGATCTCTCTACCTCCCCCTCTTTTTCAACAAAACAACTCAAGCAGTGCTTGTTTCTCCTTTGAAAAGGAAAAAAAAAAGCAGCAGGGAAGTGTTTTCAGATTTATTCTTTGTTTTTCTTTGAAATCTTTGAAGTTGAGGTCTTTCTTGTGACATGGGAAGCTTGTTTTGAACCTGATTTCTAAAGATGTATGGGAGAGAAGTGGAGGTTGTTAGGGAGGGAGGGAAAGAAACGCCCTTTCTCCCTCTAGTAGAATGAAGCTCAGAACCTTTGTTTCTGTAGAACCAGGAGGTTGATTCTTCACACTCTCTTTATGGAACGACAAATATCTTTCCAGATGAACACACTTTTAATCTAATTAGCTGTAAACAGGCCTCTTGGGTGCCACACTGCCTAATGATAGGTTGGCATGAGTAGGAGAGGAGAACGGACTGTTATAGGAGAGCTACTCCAGACCAGGGTGCCTCTTTCTTGGTTGGGTACAGTTAGATGCTGATGCATTGCAGGAGTGTTTTCTGCTTTGTGGGGAGACAAAGGGAAAAACATGTTGAGAAGGGCAAAATGACCTATAATAAAACCACGAATACTTTCAAGAGTACCCCTTCTCTTTCTAGACAACAGAATCATGTGGGCAACAAAGATGGCTGCAACCATGCTGGGGGGTATGAAGAGGCCTGGTGGATTATAGGCATTTCCACCATCAGACATGGAGTGAGATCTTCCACTCGAATATTTACTGCAGAACAGGTGGTCCCACTAGTGTTTCTTTCCTATATGGAACATGAGTTCCTGGAAAGATGAAGGGCAGGGTCAGGGGCGAGCATGTATTCCTTGGTTTCACTGTCGGAGCTACAGAATCCAGATTCAGAACAGGTCCTAGAAAGGTCATGTGGTTGTGTTTTCTGCCTTTTTACCTTCTGGTCATTTTGGGAAGGATTCTTGCAAATAGTAGAAGAAGAATCATCTGGCATGTGGTGAACAAAGGACAGTTGGAGGTCCTAGGGATGAGGCACAGGAAGGGGTTTCTATTGGCCTAAGACTATGTTGATGGTCATCTAGACCCCTGAATCCACTGATCCATGAGTTTGAGTAATCAGCCCAAGCCTCAGACATTGTTCCTGGTTGTAGCCCAGTTTTGAGCTATGGAATGATTTCTGATGCTCTTCAGCTTCACCTTTGCTTCTTGAAGCCCAGGTCTGAATGATATTGGCTCAAGATTCTGATTCCAAAGTTCAAGTGGCTTCTGCTGGGTAAATACTAATTGTTTCTGTGTTTCAAGATCTTTTCTTATTCTCTGCGCTGTGGTGCTAAGATGGATATTTGCAAACTACACTCCCCATACTCCTCTGTGAGGAGGCATCTGCTAGTGTGGTGCAGCTGGGAGAAGGGAACGCGAAAGGAGGGAGGATGAGCTAGCTTGTGTCTTCCAGTTGAGGTTGGCATCCTCCAGCAGCTTTTAGGCTACTTTGATACTTCAGGCTCCAGTTTCTTTGTACTCTCTAGTGGTGCCAGTTGCAGCTGGTCTACATGCCCTGGACAGTCAACGTACAGGCAGTGCCAAGATCCAAGCACCAGCTGCACCCCTTACTCTAACTTCAGGAAATAGTCCATCTTCTTTCCTCCTCAAGCCCTGGGGTCAGCAGCTGCTTCTTGCAGTGATCTCTCTCTCTCTCTCTACCTCACCAGTCCTCCTTTTTTGTTCTAGTACTCATGTGACCTGTTTCCTATGTTAAATCCATTTTCTGTGTAGCCACTCCCCCCTATTAAACCTTCTTTATCTGAATGCTTTTATTATT
Source organism: Uropsilus gracilis (assembly GCA_004024945.1). Lineage (NCBI taxonomy): Eukaryota > Metazoa > Chordata > Mammalia > Eulipotyphla > Talpidae > Uropsilus > Uropsilus gracilis. The sequence goes on from PVHY01001671.1 coordinate 124,058, forward strand.
CTGACTGGCCCCTGCTACATATTGACTTTGACACTGGCTAGAAATCCAGTTTAAAGGGTTCTCCCACTGAATTAGCCAGGAGGTTGGAGGCTCTCACCTTTTTCTAGTGTCATCATTAAAAGACTCAAATGATTCATGGGAAGAGAGGAGATGAGGCTGCTCACCTCAGCAGGTGGGTATGCTCACTTGACACTCTTTCTCTCAAGGGAACAGTATAGATCCCAATCTGCTCTGGAAACTTGAGTTGTGAAAGTAGCTCATGCTATGCTTCCCGATTTCACCCTAAAACATTCTATCATAAAGTGTCTCTTCTCTGACATTTATACATGCAGAGAATTCGGAAAATTCACTGCAGAATCACACAAACAAATCTTTCTTGTGCAAATCCTCAAAGTTTGGACATTAGAAGGAGTGGGGAAACTCAATGGCAGTATTCTCAATGTACGAGCTGGGGCATAAAATCCTGAAGATTTTGAGACCTTCAAAGGTTTATGAGATCACTATTTTCATCTTAAAGACTTAAAGACTAATCAGCCCTTAGGCAAGCACTTTCAAGAGGTTATCTATATAGTTAAGGAAAGATGGAAAGAAGAAATCCGGTAGGACCCAGCAGCCTTTTAGTGAATGGATTCTAAGGATATTAACAAAAATGGAAAACAATGTTACTCTTTTAACCTAATGTATATTTTTTGTTTTGGAAAATTTTTTTTTGTCATGAACATTTTTTGTATCTTAGTGTGTTTCTGGTTGTTATTTAATATGAATAGATTGTTTAAAACCTTATCAGTTTTAATTTCAGTTTAATTTAATTATAAATTTTCAGTACCATTTAATTATGGCAATTATTGCTAGATAGGAACCACAAAAAACCAAAGCTATTTGTGCACTTCAATGTTTCCAAGGACTTAGACCCTGAGACAAAAGTACTTGATACCTGCTTCTCTGTGATAGGAGAGAGGTCCTATTCAGACCACCTAGCAGCACAAAAGTATGGAGAGAAGATAAGGAGCTTTGAAAACTGAGCTTTGAAATTCTTGCCAGTGTTTCAAGTTTTTTTTTTTTTTTTGATGTTTTCACCTTGTGTTTTGTCTGTCATAAATTTATTTTGTTGATCTAGTTACACATAACTTTTTCTCTATTGATAGGGTATTTCTGTTTAAAAAATGTAAGTAGTGATTCTGTTTTAAATTTGCATTGATTGATTGACTGAGGTAATAAAGGTTTACAACATTGTGTTTTGGAAGTATAGTATCTCCCCTTTCAAGTGTTACTTGAATATAGTATCTCCCTTTTCAAGTGTGACCACACCCACCACCATTAAACATGTGGTCCTTGTACAGTGCAATAAGCCGACTGCCCTAGACTGCCAAACTATGGTAGTAATATTTCCCTTGTCTCTGGAACAGAATTTGATCAGCCCTATCATACATGTGCTCATTCTCGCATAATGTAACTTCCTCCGCTTGTATTAAATCCAATTTCAGAAATAAAATGTCTAGTCAGTCCAGTCATAAGTTAAAGTGAAACATCTTTCCCTTTCTCCCTGGATGTCTACCCACTTGGTTAGTTTTTTTCTTCCCCTTGATGACTGAAGCTTTTGACCTCTGCGATAGGGGTAGAAAGAGAAGAGGCATAATCATGAGATTCCTCTGGCTGGGCAGATGTCCAAAGCTGACTCTTTATAATGGGGCTTTTGTGGACTCTTGGGAAAACCTGCTGGGAACATGTGACAGAACCACATGGTGAACTGGTGCATTCTCTTAATTCTCACTAGTCATTTATGTTTCATGTTTCAGCCCTGGTCATCTGGAGGTTAATTCCCAAGTTGTGGTCTCCTCTAGGCTGTCCTTTCCAGAATTTCAATCTATGATCCAGACTGACTCTCCCTTCCAGGGGATGACATCCTTGCCCAGGGCATAACTCCTTATGTCTGCTGCCTCAGTGACCCTCCTGACATTCTGATACAATGGTATCAGAAACCACGCCTCTTGATCCCAGTCTCTGAAGACACAAACTCAGGTATCTTTGTGGCCTTTTATGCTGTGCAGGAAGGACTTCTGCTCTAATCTTATAAAGAGAGCTGAGTCCACTGGCCTCCTGACAACAACCATTCCAGTAGCAACCCTTCCAGACCTATGAAGGGGGAGTAAGTGCAGGTTACATAAATGGCTTTTACCTTCTTTTGCAGATCCTGCTGAGGTTCTTCTAACATTTCATTGTGGGAGGGAAAGAATTGACCCATATTGTCTTGAGGTCTCAGCTAAAGCTTGGCTGTAAATAGCCCAATTTTAACTTTCTATTATAAAAATCACCCCAAGTTTTTGATGAGGTAACTATCATTATTTAGATTTTATGGATAAGGAACATCAGACTTAGAGAGTACAAATAAAAGAAGTGACTAAATTAAGATTTGAACCCATACCTAGTTAACTCATGGTCCAAGATTATTTAATACAGAGATAATTTTGGGATGTAAACTTCCCCTCTGAAAACTTGTTGACTCACAGTGTCAGGCTCATACATGGTATTTGTATATCAGCAGGGTGTGTATTTATGCCAGTTTATCTGCACTAGTCTAGGCAAGTGGCCAAATAATTATAAGCTCACTATAACTCTTGGGTCCAAGAGTATAGTGCAAAGGGACTAAAAGAACCAGAAGTTTTTTTTAGAGAAACAGATTTTTAGCATAGTCTTCAAATATTGGCTCAGGCCTTGCAGGGGAGATCTGTTTCCCACCCTAGGAAAGTGAAGTGTTTTAAAAACTCAAAATTTTTAAAAAAAGGTTCTTGAGGCACAATAACCAAAAAATAAAACCATGAATCAGTTTAATATCAAGTTAAGTAAATGGGTCAGCACAGTCAGTCTTGTTCACTGAAAAGGATACTATGAGCAATGACATATATAATGAGTGTAAAGACAAAGTAGCAATTAATAAAAATGGCTATGATTGTCCTAATTGGAAAAAAAGAATGGTCAGTTGTAAATTTGCTCTTCTTATGACTACATTGTAATTTGATATGTGTGTGTTAGTGTGCATGTGTACTTGTGAGTGGAATCAGAATGCTGAGAAAGTGGAAAAATAAGTAGAAAAATTTAAGATGGGGATGAGTGTGCTTTTTTTTGTTCTCAGAATTGGTTCTAATATGACTTTGCATTTTATTTTTTTTCTGTAGAAAGACTATTAAGAGAATATTTCAAAACTAATCTGAAATTCTAAACTGTTAAAATGATTCTTTCTGGTGGGTGGCAGCTTTAAGGGAAATTTTAAAGATTTAATATTTTTGTGTTTTCTTACCTTTCTCCATTGAATGTTGAACATTTGTAATTAGATAAAAGCAAGACAGCAACAGTTCCTTCTTTCATTTTGGGCAGATGTACTTTCTTCCCTATTGGCTTTGGACATGACCCTATGACATGATTTGGCCACTGGTTTGATGGTGAACAAGATGCGGCAATTTTGCTATCCATAGATGTGAGTGAGAGAAAATGATAATAGCTTGAAGTAGCTGAGATTTGGGGTTTGACAATAACTTGATGATACAGTTTGATTTTTAATGTCAATTTTCTAAGCAAAAATGTCTCTTTAATTCTTTTAGCTCCATTTTCCAATCTCATTAAACTGTATCCCATAGAAGTGGCCCACACTGAGTGACTGGGCTAATTTATAGTCTAGAAAGGCATATTTACCCAGAGAGACATTTTAAGAACACTGGAACATCTATAGCTTGATACTAAAGACAAAAATGTCATGAAAATGAAGTGTTGTCCCAATCATCAATGGCATCATTGCTATATTGATGAGTGTCATGAATCTCAGTGACCATTATTGGGATTTAATTTTCACTAGGCTTATATTATATCACCCTCAGTCATTTCTCAAACTATTTACTGCCCCAAAATGGTTGGGTGCAGTGGGAAAAAACCCAAATCCAAGCTGACAAATGCTAATCTGCAGCATTTTAGTCAGTTCACTGTTGCAAAAGTAGATTAAAAAATTATTACAAGCTAACGTCCATTTGTCAGGACTTAGCATGGAACTGGATGTTGGACTTGTGAGAATGATTTCTTTAAAATGTCTTCTTAGTGAGTTATCCTCTTTAGAGACTTAATATACTGCAGTGTGACTGCTACCTCTAGTGATAGTGGGTAAAAAGCTGCCCTATTTAGGAGAACTCTAAAGTAAAAGGCATTCTTCACTACAGCTTCCAAGGAACTTGGTGTGTAATAAGAAAGAAATGGTAAGGGAACTGACCAGCACCATTAACTGCCATTACTGCTTGAGTGAGCTGCATGTCAATCTGCTTTTACCTGCTTTGAATCTACCATTTGATTCCAAAGCATTTTCACATTTGTTAGTGCATTAAAGCACATGACCTTGTTTGAGATGGTCTCTATCATTACTTACTTTCTGGTTAGGTGATTGATTTAAGATGACACTGACAGGAAGTGATTCTGGGACCCGTCTGGCACCTGTGTGATGAGGTGACTACTCAACCTTTACAAAGTGCCAGTGAAGGTAAGCTAAGTTCTGATAACATGTAATTCCCAGAAATTTATAAGGTCAAACAAAGTAATGTCTGATTTTCTTTAACTGACTTGCTTAAAACAAAACGAAATCTCAAACTTATATATAATAGATATAAATATACAAAACAAATTTATTGAAGAAACATTAGAAAGTAACCTGGGATTTCATTATTTACAGACAGCAATGCTAACATACTGATCTATAATCTTCCAATTTTTTTTGTTGTTGACATACACAGATACCTTTATATATTCACAAAATAGATCCATATATAGAATTTTGTAATCTGCTTTTGTCCTCTAAAAATTCATTATAAATATATATGTATATAAGCATCTTCTTGCCAGGCAGTGTGGCTCAGCTAGAAAATTGCATAATATTTCATTTCGTGGATGCAATATATCTTTATACTCTTAAAAACTTTAATTTTTTTTCATTTTTGCTTATATAAATAACATTTGATAAATAGTCATACACATAGATTCTTGAGCAAATGACTGATCCAAATATCCTAATGCTATTTCAGTTAAAAATTAATTAATTGGTTAATTAAAAAAATGAAGAGAAATTTCCAGTTTTTATTTCCAGGAATTACTGATTAACATCACAAACACTATAGCACCATTTTATACATAATCCAAATCACCATTCAAATACCTGCAATTTAAATTTGCATTGATGGTGAATAAATGTGTCCCTTTCACCACATTTTTGGTAAAATTAGACCTTTATAAGTTTTTAAAGTTTACCTATTTGCCAGATAATCAATGATATTGCACTGTTGTTCTAATTTGTGCTTCTCTGGTTATGAATAAAGATGAATCCTTTTAAATTTATTGCTCATGCTCTTAATTAAAAAATTAAGATTTAAACTGATATGCAGGAAGTAAAGGATTATTAGAGGGTTTAAATTTTATCTCATGTTATAAACATCGTTCTTGCATTTCATTGTCTTAATTTTATGAAAATTTTGACATGGCATACATTTTAAAAATTTTATGTAAAATATTTAGCAATTTTTTTTTGCTTTCTTATATCAGACTCAGAGTGAAATAGTTTTTAAACATTTTTTTTCCCAAGCGTGGAATATTTCTGGTATGTTTTCTGAATCATATGATTAAGAATGAATTTAATCATATGATTAAAAATGAATTAAGAATGATTCCTCATGTAAGAACAACCAATATGTTGACATTTTTGATACATGATCCTTCTTCCTCAAAATTTTTTTAGAAACCATTTCATTATTTTCTGAAATTTGGTGTTAGATAAATATGAAGTCATATAGAAGATTCCGTCCAGTAAAAACCCTGGTGTTTTGTTGGATAGAGCAATGGCTCTAAAAAGTATAAAGTAAAGACCTTTCTTTATACTTGGAATAAAAAAAAAAGCATACCATGACAAGGAGAGAGTCTAGTCTAGATTTGCCCTGGTACTCAGTAGGAAATTTGGACAAAAGGCAGATTTCCTCAACTCCAGAAAATTATCTTGTATTGTTTATTTGGCCACTGCTTCCTCTTTGCCTCAGGTGTTGTCTTCCTTTGGATTTCTTGCTCCTTCTCTGGGATCTGGTTTGCATGCCTTTTACCTGAATTCCAGAATTTGCCTAGCAGTTTGACTGGTTTGCTTATCCAGTTTTTTTTTTTTTAATTATCCAACTGTTAGTCATTACTGCCATTGTGTTTTTATACTGAGAAATTATTTTTTGATATATTAATTTTCTTACAGCTTTGTAAATTTTTTGGACAGTATTTGATTTCCTCCCTCAGGTGTAGTTCATGTAGTTCTCCCACCAACCACCACAGCCCCTGTATTCCATCACCACAGTCACTTGTGTTCCTCCTTCCCCTATTTAGACCCCTCCCTTGCTCCTCCACTGTGCCTCAGCTCTGTGGTAAGCTTGCAAGTTTTGTTTTGTTTTTTTTTTTTCCATAACACGTTGGTTGGTTTCTCTATAGTCTGCAAATAAGTAAAACCATTTGATAATGTTGGGGAATTATTGTTTCTTCCCAAATGAGTTTTTCTTGATCACAGATTCTTCCTTTTTCATAGCAATAATATCTTCTCAATTATTGTGGAGGATCTGAATTTAATAGTTTAGAAAATGTCATTCTCTTTCCTGCAGCAAGTTTTTTTTTGTGTGTCGAAAGGGCACTCTTTGGGGATCATGAGCATATTTTAAATGTCCAGATGTTCATCCTTACCAAGGTCTATATGTCCAGTTTGGAGGAGGTTCAATCAATAAGTGTTTGGGTTTTACCTTTAGTCTGAGAAGGGTTGAGGAACTTCTAATTTTTCTGAATTAGACTCAAGTTTTCTGAACCACACCCAGAGGTGATGTAGGACAAGACTCCCCTTTGTACCAACTTTTCTTTCTACTGGGCAGGGTCACCGTCCCCCTTTTCTTATAAGTACCGCGCACTAACCGATTGTGCCACTGGAGCCGCACCACCATCCCCCTTTTCTAATGGGCAGGATGGCTCTTTTTATGAGCATGTTGAGGCAGTGTCCTCACATTTCTTTTCAGATTGATTGAGATGAACCAAACAAAATGACTCTGGATGTGCCTTTTATGACCAACTTTGCTGAGCAGAGAAATTTGCACCTGTTTGGAGCTGGCATCACAGTTAGAGAGAGCAAGGGGAAACCAAGACAAAGGCCAGCACATCCGGGATGCTGACTGCCAGAATTACTTACCAAAGACATCTGCGAAGCTGTGATCCATTCGGGAGAGATGTGAAAATGAGCCCCAGCTGAGTCTCCCAGCAAAATGATTCCCTTGGGCTGTGAACCTAGGTGGCACAATTTATTTGCATTATTTATGCATTCAAATAGTTCGAAGCCTCCAGATTGGGTAGTTATGAGAGCAGACACCCTGGTGTGTATTCCATGTACAGAGCATCATAACAGTGATACATTGCCACTTTTTACCAGTTGGAGAGTGATGGGCATAGCATTTAGGAGCTGAATGAGATTTCTAGGTTATCAAAACTGCTAGCTAAGCTATACAGATGCAGGTATATTTCCTAGCTCAGCATAAAACAAACTACTATGTGACATCCTGAGTGAATGACAGATGAATAGATGAATCAAAACTTTCTCTGAATTCAGAAATAGTTCTAAATTTTGGTTCTGGAAATTGCTTTCTTAGAAAACACTATTCTGTATAATTTACTTTAAGAATTGATGAACTCATGGAGCAATTTTGATTTTTTAAAGATGTTATGACCTCTTAAAGTCTTTAATCTATATTTACAAAGGCATTGAATGGGCGATTCTGATGGATTGTAGAAAGATGGGAATATATAAAGGTCTCTGAGCAGTCCTATGTATTTGGAAGTTATGAATCAATTTGATTCTGAAACCCATTTATACAAATCATTTTTGTGCAAGTGATGGATATGCTCTCTTAAACTCCTTAAGATTCTGAAAGAATCAACCAATGTCTCCTGGAGTCAAAGAAAGGAAGCTGCTTCCTTTTCCCCACCTCCCAATTATGTCCGTGGATGGCCCAGCCTCTGTGACAGCTAGCACTTGGCCATACAAATTGGAACTGAGAAGGTTCAGAATATCCAGAAAGGCACAGGGAGTTGGGATATAGGAAATTTAGTAACCTTTCTGCAGTGACTCTAGAGTCTCACATTAGGATTTCAGGCAGATCCGAGTTTATATATTCATTAGTTTTTAAAATAGTACAATGATGGATTGTGTTTTTACATTTTCTATACCCTTCCTGTCCCTCTAAGAACATAAAAATAATTAGATTTTAAGTTTATTGAGGTCAAGGACTGAGCCCATAACAACTCAGTACCAGATATAGTCCTTGAAGCACAAGAACACACATTGAGAAAATAGCTATTGAATGAATGAGTAAAATGCTTCTAAATGGTAGAGAAAAGCACTGCTTAAATACATAACAGTGATGTTATCATAAGAACTTGTTTGAGACTCTCTAGGTATCAATAGGAACTTGTTTTCAGTAATATTACTGAATATTACTTGTATTCAGTAATATTCATATATATGAATAATAGCATACTTCTGCTAACATAATTGGTAGTCCAGATATCTATGGCATTTGGGCATTTAGAATACAGAGCTTTTTGGGAAATCCTGATGGTTTTTACTTGTACATCTCCCTCAAGTCAAGCTACAAATCTGGATTAACACGAAGACTTTGTCAGTACAAGTTCAGATGCCTGCCCTTGTACATTAAGGAGGAAGTGGGGAACACACATTAAAAAAAGGTCATTTCTACTTGTTTTTTAATTTTCAGAAATGCTGGATTTTATTACTCTGTTATCCTTCCTACAGCATTTTTCTATTAAAACTTCCAGTATGTAAATAAGAGGCAATTAAGCAAATTAAGTTTGCACCCCTCCCCCCAGATTCTGTTTCCTTTTTCTATAATATTTTTAATGTATTTTTATGATTTGTCATGAAATTGAGGTAAAGTGGTCAACTGTATGTTGTAGCTTCAGGCACGTGTTCAGGTGGGTGGTCTGCTGACTTCAGTTTCACAGACAAGAAAAGAATATTCTATTGTAAATTATACTTTTTTAATTATACTTTTTTTAATTATGTAAATTATACTTTTTCAAGTCATACCTTCACAGAACTTTTTCTCATATGGAATTCCATCTTTTGGATCAGTACCCTTTAAAAGAGAATGGATAAAATGAGCAGGTTATTTTTAAATTTATGTGACACATACACCAAATTCTTCCAAATGGCTTTAAATTTGCAAAGGCATATGAATAGATAAAACTCTTTAAAGCCTGTTGAGCCTATAACCCATCAGGAGCATTTTATGTTAGTGAGATGGGTTTTAAGGAACTGGGGGAGAAATAAAGAAAGATTCAGGAATTGGGCTATTTTGTTCCAAAGGATGCAGGACAGAGTTCTAGAGTGCTGGGAGTGTCACTCGGAGGAAGAATGGAGGACCCACTGAGTGGTTGGGACATAAGGTCAGGACAGACTCAGAGATGCCTGAACTGGAGTTCCAAGTGTTCTGACAGTTTTAGTGTTGACTTAGTCACCCATTTTGACCCCATGGAATGTTCAGCAATATCTGGAGACACTTTTTGTTCTTACAATTAGGAGAGCAGGAGTTAATGGCATCTAGCAGGGGCCAGGGTTGCTGCTCAGCTTTCTACAATCCCAAAATGGCATTATGAGCACAGAATGATCCCATCCAAAATTAATATATAGGGGGAAATATTTATGGAAAAGTTCTCTCCATGCAAGCAGGTAAGTGAAGCAAAACTTAAGAGGCAATTTATCTTGAAGCTGGGGAATCTTAAAATTTAGGGGTGCTCATTGACATAATTGTTGGCCGCATGAACACTGTGGGTGGTTGGGAGCTGTAGGGTTTTGATAGAAAGGAGAAGACAGACTGTATTCACATAGCACTCCTGATAAACTGGGAAAGAGATCTCAAAAGAAAATGCCATGAATTTCCAAGAATACAGCAATTTGTTAGAATTGCTTTCAATATTCTATTTAGTCATTTACTTTCACACTTTATTCTGTTTTTATAATTTGGTCATCTTTTTTCTGTGAGGATTTTCCAAATCATCTAAACCCAAAACCCAACAAAACTTGCATCTGTTGCTGTTGTTGCCTCAGGTAAGTCATTGATGGCTTTTCCTCTTCTTCCTTTTCCTCTACCTGGATGCTGCAAACACATTATTCCTGAGGAACTGGGACATCATTATTAGGTGACTCAAGATGTGTGCAGTTGGGTTACCTAAGAGTAATTTCTACTCTGCCTGACTAGCCTGATGAAATAGAAAAAGAAAAGAAAAAATGGCTGCACTGAAATGGTAACAGCATGTGGTTTGCTTCAACAGCAGTTTGGGTTGCTGTAAACTTTGCTAACAGTCCTTTCCATTTAATTTCACACAGCTCAGAACAGAATTAAAGGGTCTAGGTGAGAGTGATGTTAGCAAGGCTTAAAAGGCCCCTGTGAATGAAAGAGGCTCCACCCCTGCTACATCACTTATCCTCTTCACAAGTGATTGTCAATCCATTTCCTTCTTTCAAATATCAGAGAAGCCATTGCTTTAGCTTGTCATTATCTTCCTTATGTCTGACTAAAGCAAATAGACACTGGAGAGAACAGGGATAAATTTGAACTTAGTGACTTACCCAAATACCGTTACAGTTTGAATCTTGATGTACATCCCAGTTGTCTGGCCTAAGGAGAAAAGAAGAGCATTGGTCTTTGACATCTATTTGTCAGCAAGTGTGAGCTTCATAAATGAATGAGTGTTACACAAAGCATATTGAAAAACATGTTCTTTCAGGAAGAACACCACACGCTACTGTGTATTGTGGCACATGAAGCCTTCACTTAGCCTCTTTGCCATTATCTTGGCTTGGGATATTAGTGAGGAAGCATGAACCAAAGTCATGATGAGTTGTCCTCACAGGCTGTATGTTGTGGAACAGTACTGATGAGCATAATGCACAACTCTGCAATGTATTTTATTTAGATAGGTGAAGCCACTAAAATTATGCCTCTAAAATCCCAAATATCTATCTAATTTAATGCTTCAGTACTGTAGTCACAGCTAAGATGAGGGCTAGAATATCTATTTTCTGGACTCAGAGATCTTGAACCTGGGACTGAAATGTGATGGATGTGCTCCAGTCACTGGAGCCCTTACTGCACTCTTGGTGAGAAAAGCCATTGTTTCTGGGTTTAGTTCTGCACATAGGACTCATGCTTGTTTCTCACTCTATCCAGGGAGTTCCATGAGAAGAGAGTTATTTCTCTTTTGTTAATCACTCAACATGATGTAGAATGCATGGTGATTAATAGGTGCTCAATGGACATTTCTTAGAGAAATGAATGTATGAATGCTTTTCTTTTTGTGCTGAGCTTTACTTCATTCAGAAGTAAATATGAATCCTCCAGACTAAGCAAAATAATATAGCTCTTGACTCTCAGGAAGTAATTTTCAAAATCAGTGACCAGCAGAGACAGTTACCTTCTGCCTGGGTATGTTATATTGTTGCTGTCATTGCAGTCTCTCCCACGCCAATGATAGCCCCGCAGTGTCTGAAATTGAAGAACACACATAGAAAGGCTTCAGTTTTGGCTTGATGTTATCCAAAGTGGAGGTCAATCAGAGCTGTCAGAATGACAGCCATAGCTTTTAGCGAAAGTTTGTGACGTATGTAATATGCCTAGTTGCTTTCACAGAGAGTATTCTGGCATCTTCGCTACTCTTAATCAAATACGCCCATATGTATAAATGCGCATGCTTCTAAAAAGTATGCTGGAGTAGGTGTAAGAATTTCCAAAATAATGCACAACATGCTTCAAGATAGCTGATTCCAGAGGAGAATTTCAGCTGGAAATGGCTTCAGAAAACAAAAATCAGTCTAGGCATAGATCCAGTTTGTTGGTCTGTGTATTAATAAAGATGTCAAAAGTTTCTTAATGATTGTGAAATGGTACATTATCAATTTAAGAAGATGTTGAAATTGAATTCTATCTTGTCTTCTATAAAGAAAGATATTGTAGGAAGTGAAGCAATATTCAGTGAACATCTGGTTACTCTCAATACTTACTGGGAAAGCACTGTATTTGTCTGAATCTACATCATTGAATGGCACAGAATTTTCTATAGCTCTAGAAAAAGAAGACAAAACACCTGGTGAGCTAAAAAAAATTAAGCAGTATTTTTTGAAAACAAACAGAGACACTCTCAGATACAGTATATTGAATTTATGTCACAAAAATAAAAGTAAGGTACTATGGTACAAAGAGTGCCATGCAAACTTTGTAAATCTCTATTTTCCATAGCATAACTATTTTCTCTCTGATATTTAACTTGGCCCAGATAGGGAATTGAAAGAACGGATATCTTAGAAGGCACAGAATATTAATACTGAGAATTCCAGGAAAAAGGGAGACTGCAAATTTATATTAGTCAATGAGTTTGGTTCAACAGATTGAATTTGTCACATTTTACATATTCTGTGATGGAAGTTGGTTCTTAAACTTTTACTTTTTTAAATCATTTAGTCTAGGACTCTTGAGGCATTTAGTTGTAACTAGGTGGCAATTTTTACTTTCATTCATGATGTAATGATGTATGTGGTGACTAAGTAAATTCATGCCAAAGCCATGACAACTTCCCTGAGTGAGTATTTCCTCCTGTCCTTACTATTAGACTTTAGCAGCTCTGAATGATAAACACTGCTACCCTCTAAGAATGCCACGTATGGGGAAGCAGGGTGGTGAAATAAAATGGCAGGATAGGTTCTTCTTAGTTGCTAAAATGTAGAGTAATATGATCTAATAAGATTTATTAGTCTTTTGAATTAAGAGCTTCTCAACATTCTGACAGTTTAAGGCAAATGAATGTAGTTAGAGCATAGATCCTAACTGGTTGCAAGGAATCTGTCTTATAAATCCTGGGATTTTGTGCCCACCAGAAGTTTAATCTCCTTGAGACTACATAGTTTTTCTCCCATGTACATATTTTAAATCTTGGACAATTGCTTTATTTTTCTAGTCAAGAAAAATACTATGCATACAAATGTAAATAAAGACACACTCACATGCAGATATATATATATATATATATATATATAGAGAGAGAGAGAGAGAGAGAGAGAGAGAGAGGTGGTGAAGGTTGAAGGTTTTTTCTTAGTATACCAATTCCACAGTTACCATCTTGGGGATGAACATTTAATCCTTGAAGGAAGGAGCAAAAAATTGTCTCTAAAATTAAAAAGTTAGTTAATTAAATTAGTCTTTGCCTGCTTATTTTAAAGGTTCAAAATGGGTAACCAAAGACAGACATTTTAGACTCAAGACTCATAGACAGATTTGGTCAACTAGCAACAGCATAAACTCTAACTTACATAACTTTATTGACCCCTTGTTTACAGTCCCCCAACACAAACAGCTCTGAAAACCAACAAGTACTTTTATTCCCCCAACTTTACAGAAATTTCATTTGGTGTCAAAACTTGAATTAGACTGATATAAGGCAATCATAAGCTTTCTCCAATTTAGTATGAACATTCATATGCTTCTGCTGAAATTCAGATGTGTCTGGCCAGGAGGCATTGGTATGTTAGGTAAATTATGTTATAAGCACTATATCTTACTTCCTTAAAATCTGGAAAAATTTGAATATTAAATCATATTTAGTGCCAAGGCTTTAGATAAAACATTTTAAATAAGGCATTGGCGATTTTACTAATATTTTCCTGCAAAACTAAGTGTATATTTGATATCTTGTCTTTTCTATTAATCTTTTTGTTGTTTAAATACTCATGCATGTAAGTATGCATATATGTATATACATATATTATATAATTACATCCCCCAGGGTTTTCCCTTTACTCCATCACCCTAGAACTCTCCAGCTGATCTTCCTGTATTCTTCCTTTCTCCAATTTCTCCCTCCCTCCTCCTACCCTTCCCCTAGCTGCCTGCTCCAGCTCCACTATCAGATTATTTCAGGGCTTTCTTGTCCTTTTGTTTGTTATTCCTATATCCCTTCTATAGATGAGATCATATGGTTAATGATTGTGAAATGGTACATTATCAAATTAAGAAGACGTTGAAAGAAGATGTCTTTTGCTGTCTGACTTATTTCTGCTGATATGATCCCCTCTGGGTTCATCCATGTTATCACAAATGCTTCAAATTTGTTGGTGTTGATTGCAGAATAATATTCCATTGTGTAACTCTACCACATCTTTTTCAACCATTTGTCAGTTTGGGGGCATTTGGATTGTTTCCATATCTTGGCAATTGTAAATAGTGCTGCAATAAACATCCAAATGCAGGCATCTTTTTGATTTAGTGTTTTGGTGTCCTTTGGGTAGATTCCCAGAAGTAGAATTGCTGGAATAAATGGTAGTTATTTTCATTAGTTTGAGGGTCCTCCACACAATTTCCATTGTGGCTCGACCATCTCACATTTCCACCAGGAGTGTAAGAGTGCTCCTTTGTTTCCACACCACCCCAGCATTTGTTGCCTGTTTTTTTGATATGGGCCATTCTTAATGGTGTGTGGTAGTATCTCATTGTGGTTTTGATTTGCATTTCCCTGATTATAAGTGATGTTGAGCATTTTTTCATATACCTGTAGTCATTTGTATTTTGTCTTTAGAGAAGTGTCTTTTTAGTTCTTGCCATTTTTTTTCACTGGGCTTTTTACTTAGTTTTTGCTAAGTTGTGTGAGTTCTTTGTGGCTCTTTGTTATCAGACCATTATCAGTTGTTAAGGAGGGCAAAAATTTTTTTTTCACTCAGTTGGGTTTCTTTTTGTTTTGGTTATTGTCTCTTTTGCTGATATCTTGCATACCTTATAGCCAGTTGATTGTATGTTGAAAATTAATTGACCACCTAATTAGTTACAAGACACCGCAGTGTGCCAGATGTCACATTACATAATAGGAATAAAGAGAAGATACAGTTCCTAAGTTGGAGTAGATGACTGATTAATTATCTACTACAAGGGTGAATTATCCATAGATTACTCCAGTATTATGGAGTATTGTAAGAAGTTGTGCACCAAGTAAGGAAACCTTTTTTAACTCTATAGAGTAGAAGAGATGATACTAAGATAAAGTCAACAGGAGAAAGCATCTTCCAGGGCAAGTAAATGGGTGGATATTACTGTAATTAGAAGGAAAAATCATAGAAAGTCTCTTGCCTAAATTTTGGGTTTTGAGATTAGACTTTGTGTTTGGATTTCAGGTTTGTTATCAGTTGCTATCTGACTGGGCAAATGCTTGACATTTTTTAACCTCTATTTCCTCATTTGTAAGATGAATTAAAAATTTGTACCTGCTTCTAAGGAATGCTGTATAGCTAAATGGATTATTATATGTGAAATAAGAAGTCCTGTGTGCTAATCATATGTGGTAAGCATTCAAAAAACAATAACTCTTTTTGTTGTGACATTTTTTTCTGAGGGTGATTTCTCTGGTTGGGATAATGGGAGTCAGACATTTGCTCTTAATACATTTGAGTTTTTGAAGACATCCTAAATCCAATATGTGGGTCCTCTTCTGATTTTTTTGGTTTCTACCCATGCTGTGTTCTCCCCAGTTTACACAGAGCTGGGTGGTGAATCCCTGCTCACAATGGCAGCTGCTTTATGACCGATTGCTGGAGCCTGGGAGCCAATGCAGCTGAGTGTTATCACCCCACAATGGTGATCAGATACTCTAATATCATTTCAGGGAACTGGAGCATGATAACAAAGAAAACTAGGGAAATAAAGTCTCCATGAATACCCATCTCATTTATGCTAAGAAACATTTGGCAGGGGCATGAAGGTCTGTTTTATATGCATGTGACTGTGCTATGTGCAGCTCTGTAAGATGAAACGAGAGCAGAGGAAACAATGGAAGCATGTACCCCAATGTGCTGACATAGTTTACCTTGCTGTAAGGATGGAGACTCATGTGAGGGGAAGAAAGAACAAGTGAAAAATGGAAAATAATGGTGATATAAGAACAATATGAATGCAGGTAATGATAGTCTTTATGCATTTATGTGGAATAATACATATGTGGTTTTATGTATGTGGGTATTAAATAAAGAGAATAGATTATTAAATGATTATTGCATAAATGACTATATAGAATTTAAAAACTTATAAAAATTATTAAGATTATGAAAATTTAAAGCAAAAATCTAAATTATAATATATTATTAAAATGGTAGTGATTTATTATGCTAATATTAAATGTAATAAATAATATATATAATGATAATACAGTGTGGGCACTCTGAATTCTGATCAAAACAGCAATAACAACAACAAACCTGATTGCCCATGGCAATATCCTGGAATTCTACACATTGTTTCTAGCAAAATAGTGCTTTTCCCTTCTTTATTCGATTGTTTCTTTATTGAGTTCCTATTAAGGCAACTACCAAGAATGAAAAGTTTATTAGGCAATCATCCTTGCACTCCAAGAATTGTTGGTTATTGTGGGAGCAGGTAAGGAGGCAGCAACAGAGAAGCCAGGAGCAGAAGCAGGAGCAGGCATGGGTGAACTTGAAGGCCAAAGGAGGGATAAACAAGTCACTGAAGTTGGTCTGGGAAAAGGAACTTTGCAACAGGGTGGAGACTTCAAATAAATTTTGAAGGCATTACATCAAATAGCACAGAACAGGACAGCCTTTCTTCTGGAGGGGATTTCATTATAGAGTTTTGCCATAGACAGCTCTACCCCTGCTCTGTGTCAGCAGCTCAGCACTTACAGCACTAGGAGTGACTAGTTTAGCTTCAACAGGCTAGGAGTCAATGGTCAGACAATGTAGTGGCTCCAAGTCTGGTCTTTGGAACCAAATGTTAGACTTACCCATTCTTAGCTCTGGGCTTGGGGTAAATGCTTTTCCTATTTAGAAAAGGAGTCTATCTTATAGGTTTTGAACACTTATTTTCAAATGTTTTGATGCATAGGTGGCACCACATAACTTTTAGGTACCAAGCAACTTTTAGTAGGGACTCCACAGTGTTTTGGAGAATTAAAGAAGCTGCATTGAAATGTGTTTCATAAGGGAACAGAATGGTAATGCCAGAAAGAAAGAGTACCGAGGGGTGACTTGAAATGGGGAAAAGGAGTCAGTTATGTGGCTTGAATGGAAACTACATTTTTGGTGGTTATCATGATGTAGTATACACAGATGTCAAATTATAATGCAGTATTCTTAAATATAATCTTCTAACTTAATGATACTTCAATATAAAATTATTCAAAAATATGCATTGTAAACCACAAAGCACTAAATAAGTTGTGACCTGATATAAATTATACTAAGACACAATGAGATTTTTTTTTTACAAAGAAGAAAAACACTGTGCTTTTGCTTTTTCATGAAAGAAGAATTTCCCTTTTAAATTGGGCCAAGAAAATCCCTGGCCACAATAGCTCTTGAATTCACTTTTCAAAGGTGGTTCAATAGAAGAGTTGTCACTTTGGCACCGCTGGGTCCTGCAGGCTCACATCTGACACAGAAAATGCAATAACGCTTTCAGCAAGGAGGGACTGGGTCTCAGCTCAACAAAAGCTAGGCATGATGAAATGATTGGGGCCCTGGGGAGCTGGCTGTCTCTGCCTTCCAGCATCTTCTTTCATGTCTGATATTTTCCCTTCACTCTCTGTGGCCTGACACTCTCTGTGTCCATCCCCATTCATGAAAGGGGGGTTAACACTGTTTCTGGGACTAAGGCCAGCACTTTGCACAGCTGGCTTTCAGGAGCTGATGGGGGTAGATGAACCAGGAAAAACTTTCAAATACTTAGCTCTGTTAAAGACTCTGAATATGGACCAGAAACACAGTCTTTTTCTCTCCCCCGTTATTTCCACGGCAGATGGTGGATGTGAGTTGTGGTGGATGTGAGTTGTGGTTATCATGAAGTTCATGAGATGAAGGATGAAGAATATAAGAAAAGTGCCTCTGTTATGGGTTGAATGTGTTTGCTGCAAAAATGTGTCTAGTTCTAAGTTCTACCCTCTGTGAAAATGAGTTATCTAGAAATAGAGTTTTTGTAGAGGTCACTAAATTAACACAAGTTCTTTAGAATAGACCGTAATCCTTATAAAATAAAAAGCCATGATTGACAGGCAGAGAATGAATTGATGCACCTGCAAGCCAAGGAGTACCGAGAATGGACCATCCACTCCCACCGGAAGCTAGGAAGAGGCCAGGAAGAGTTGCACCCAGAATTGCAAGGACAATTTCAGAGGCAGCAGAGACTCAGAGTGTCCTCCTAATGCTTTGCTTTCAGACTTCTACATTTTAAAGCAGGGGAAATACATATCTGTTGTGGTAAGATACTCAGTTTGAGACATTTTATTACAGTAGCCTTAGGAAACTAATCTATTTTCTCAGTCCAGATGTGCAGCCCGATGCCCACCTTGGGCTTATTCACCTTTAAGCCCTCACAATGAAAGCCAAGTTGGATTAGAATAAACTCAAATACTAGCAGCTACCTGAAGGAGAGCAAGGAGAAGAACACCAGGGGCTGTAGTGGATGCTGTGGTTTAAATTAATTTCTCACAACCAATGAACATTATTTTGAATTATTAAAGCATCACCTGTACATGTGGCATCTGCTTTTTGTCATGGAACTAGAACATGAGTGCTGTGGAAGACACAATCAGAACACAGGTGTGATGTCCTATGCTTGCAAAAGTTTCAAGAAATTGCAGTGTTCTCCCACTAGGTCTCGACCAAAGAGTGTGCATTTTTAAAGTGTCCCAAATGATTCTGAGGTATAACCACAATTTAGTCTATGCTTTAAGCTTGAATTTGGGGTGATTATGGTGCAGATACATTAAGTGGCCCAGGTTCTTAAAGTGGACTTGGGAGGCAGTGTTCATGGAACTAAGCATGAGAATGTTCCCAGAGAAGATGTGGGGTCCAATACATGTGGGTTTGTGTATTAAGCTACCTTGACTGGAAGAAGTAATTTTTTAAAAGAGTTAAGTTATTTTTCTGTAAAATGGGAATAACAATCCCTACCTCACTGAGTTGTCACACTAAGTACAGTATCTGGCCCAGAACAATGTTCTTACCCTACTGGTGGCAGCAGCCACAGCAGCAGCCATATAAGAAGTAGCCAGATGGAAGGGTGGATCCATGTTATTTTCTTAGTCCAAAATCCTGTTGAAGAGCCTAGTCTATCTTTAAAATATTGAGGAGCCATTACTATGATATCCATAATGACCTCTCACACAAAAAGGAACTGGAACACAGGATTATAAACTGAGACAGGAGCTGGGGACTCTGGATTGTTTCTTTGTATTCAGAAATTGTTTATAGATATCTAGTCAGATTTTTCTGGTAATAAGTTGGAGTCTGAAAAACAGTTCCTTTTTAGTTTTGCCAGTGCCTTACACTGTGGTTCTCAAAGAGTACTTGCCACAAAAAAAGGCTGACCTTGTCTGTGTCTACACAGCACTAAAGTGCTCATGTGTGTACTGAACTGCTTATGGAGTCTTGCCTGAGAGCTGCATGACAGTTGCAAAAAAGCTAAATCTTGAGGTTCAAAGATACGCATATTCAATATAAGCCAATGATTGGTTCAGTCTAATTTATCTTTTAATTTCTGTACAATTCCTAGTTTGATCAAAAAAAATCTTTCCTCTTCAGGATGATACTATTTAAATATGAAGACCATTTTAATTATTAGGAAACAGAGAAGACTAAAGATAGTATTTATACCAGTTCTCAGTAAAGTAGAAAAGTATACGTACAACTTTATCTTCTGGCAGATCTTGGTCAAAAGTGGGAATGAACAAATATCATAAGTACCTTTGAGATATTTCTAGAGAGAAAAAAAACCCACAAAAATAGTTATTTAGTTCAAAGAATGGTTTCCCAAATTCTAAAAACTCTTAAGTTCTATGGACTCATTTTCATTAAGTAAAATGTGGAGTTTATTTCATTTTACTTAACTGAATTTCCTCTTATCCCTGTCCCTACATTCTTCATATCCCTTGTGTCTTAGCCTGAAGACTCCTTTCTTTTCACCAGCCAGCTATTACCACCTTTACTTGTTCACTGTCTTTTCAAAATATCTGTTCTACTTGGACATTTCCCTTCCTCATTCTATTCAAGTGCTTTGAAAGGTGATTTGAAAATAAGGAACATTTTCAAACAAAACAACTACATTTTATTATGAGGCAAACAAAGGCTGACAGGGGAGACATGGTCATGGCCAGGGTTTGGAAAGAAGGTAGAGGCAAGTCCTCTTCCCTGGGGGTGGACAGATTGGAGCTCCTTAAGCTTTGTAAGCAAAGGGATTATAGACAACAGTGTCTATAAGACTTTAGATGCATGATACATCAAAAGTTCTAGCATTTTACTAAGCAGTACTTTTTGAAAGATTGTAGTTTTCATGGTGCTTTCCTCAGATGAAAGAAAGACAATGGAGCAGAAAAAATTGGAAGCAGCTTTTATCAACAAAGGGAGCGATACAGTGGATTCCTGCCAGCTCAGAGACTTTCAGATGGCAACAAATTGTATTAAGGGCACTGGCAATATTTTTAATATTAACTGAAGAGAACTGACAACTGTTTCAAACTATAAATGAGGTGTTTTATGATCTTCATGATGTTTGTTCCTCTTTCTAGGTTTAGAGGAATAATCTTGACTATTGTCCCATTTGTATGCAAGACATGTAAACATCCTCCTGCAGAACTGACTATCTAATGGAGCACAGAGGTGATTATACAGCTCTTAGGGTGCCTGCTGGTCTTCAGTGGTGCAGAAATCAGCAGAGCTCTGTGGAAACCTGGACATTTTTAGGAGAGGACATTGAAGTCAGGTAAGAAGGAGGAAGATGGAGAAAAAGTTACAGATGCTCTAGGTTTACAGCTTTAGGCACAGTTCACAGATTTGCTACAGATGTGATGCATGAGCCCCAACTTTCTCTATGAAATCAGAAGCTCCAAGAAAGGTCTTGTAAACTATATTTTCAAAGGTGTCCAGGCATTCAAATATCCATTAAGGTCTGAGCACTGATCTTCTAGCTTGTAGCTGCTCCAAGAGTAATCACAGACTAAGAACTGGAGATCTCTTAGATCCGGTAGAAATGCAGAGTCCTGGATGCATATGGAGGCCAGAGAAGCATACAACCCAGCAGAGGGAGCATCCCGCACAGCACTGTGCTATGGGAGGTTGAGGTGGCCTGGCAACTGCTGGTGAAGCTAAATGTTTCGGCCTGGTGGAAGCATGAGGAACTGTGCATTCCATGAACCACAGCCAGAAGAAGACATTATAACAAGTCTAAGATGTTGCATTTCATGTAATTGCTAGTGTGGTGCAGGGATACTTGAAATTACTGAACAGAGATCATGTTTGCATTTCAGAAAGATATCTCTGGCAGGGAGAGGATGAGGCCTGGAGGAGGCAAGGTGGGGGCAGAGAGACCTATTGGCAGAGAAAGATCCCAATTCTAATTCCAGGGTATATAACATGATCATTACTGCCATTTGGGGTTGAATAATTCTTTATTAAGGGACAATCTTTTGGATTGTAGGATGTTTAGCAGCAGAGCTGATGTGTACTTAATAGATGCCCAGTATCCCCTGGGGAGAATGTGGAGGAAAACAAAATTTCTACTGGTTCAGGAGAGAAGAGGGTGGAAGGTGAAAAGGATGGATTATATATCCAGAGCCTTTATGAGTGACTGAGATCAGTGTTATAGACACACTGTAGAACAAACACATAGAATTATACCACAGATTTGGTGGTAGTTCAGAGATCCAGACATTCTGTGACCCAGAGTCCAAAGTTAGCTTGCATTTGAATGTTTGAGCTACTTCTTTTTAATATTTACTTTAGTTTGAAGGTCTTGGTGTAATTAACCTAATGGAGTGGTGATTTTGACACTGATGATAGCCAATACATCAAAAAACTTGCATGGGCAACCTTATAATTACTACCAAAGTGGTATAATAGAGTGCAATTTTATAATTACACAGCTGTTTGCTGTTAAAATTGGGCCTGGAGGTTGCAGCTGTGTTAGGCATTCATTACAGAGAAATTGAGGCTAGGATTGGGTAAAAGATAATATAGCTTGTCTTGGAATTCTCTCCTTTTCATACCCTTCTAGACCTCATGTTTCAGCAGAAGTTTTGATTATTTGTTATCATCATGTAGAATGATGTAGAAATATTATCCTTTTCATACAGTTTACTTGCAAAGAAAAGTGATATTGACATAGCAGCACTGCAGAAGTTCTTGCTTCCAAGTTTGGTCTTTATCCTTGCTTTTAATTTGAATTTTGCTAGAAAGAGACATAATGTACCCTGCTATTATTAGTTCAGCAATGGATTTAAAATAATGCACCTACTGGCATGTCATGTCATCTAAAACAAAAATCTTAAATCTGGGCTGTCCCAGAGATCATGCATCATCTTGACTTTGCAATTTATTTCATCAGCTTTCTTGAATTTGAATTTGTCTACACACCAGGATGCTAAATGAATACAGACAAACAAGCAGAGATTAATTAAAAGAAAATGGGTGAATGGGCAATATAGACTGTCAAAGGTGGAGAGTAACCACTCTTGCGCATACCAACCTGATCATGAACATATACATGGTGAAGTGTTTCAAACACAGTTGTGTATTATTTCACTTGAATTTAATTGAACTTGGGCAGAACTTGAACATCAGCAATTTTTAAAGGCTTTCTAGATAATGCTACTAAACAGGTTAGGTTTGGAGTCGGCTACATACTGCACAGATCTGATATCCACAGAGTCTACCTACAATTTAGTGCTGAAGAGGTGTGGTTGAAGAGCTGTGGTATAGTAGAAAATGAGTAGGACTTGAAAATAGCATGATCTAGATTTAAATAATGGATTTCTCACTTACTGGCTATGTGGACTGAGTGAATTACTTATCAGTTCTCTCATCTGTAAAATAGGGTTGATAGCAAAAACATGCCATTTTCTTTGCAGGGTTTTTATGAGAATTAAATAAATTGATTCTATAACTCTGGTATTTTAAAATCATAAATATTCTGGGCTCTGCCAAATTCATGAAAATGCCACGGAGGAGCCTCGCAGGGCCTCAAGTGTGATACAGATGTCTCTGGAACATGAGTCCTCTATTTTGGACCCACACTAACAGACTGTGCTGAAATGATATGCAACCTACTGTGTGCTTTTTCTCCATTCAGACTAAATAAATAGGTATATACATTACCCCTAGGAATTAATTGCAACTAGTATCCTCTGAGCAAATGTTCAGAGTCTTATTTGCATTTTCTGATTTTTTTCCCTTGTTAGTTTAATCTGAACAGTAAATAAATTGAAGGAAGTTTTCAAAAATTATTGTTGAATTGTTCAGGAGAATTTCTAAAAATTATTTTTGGCTTCTTACAAGGAATTGTTGAACTCCTGTCCTGCCCCTTGAATTGTTTACAATTCTGGAGATAGAAATGAAAAACCGTAAAATCCTAATTAGCCTCTGAGTTAATGCCAAGGGAGTTTGTGCAAGTGAGTTAAACAATGTTCTGAAAATCAGTTTTATATGCATGTTGAGAAGAAGAAAGAAAATAATCTTAGTCTACATTTTTGCACAGAGTTCTGAAGTTGGTAGTGGGGGGTTTCATGTGGTGTTTCAATTTCTTGTATAATGATTTAAGCAGATTAGCTGAACTGGTTTCAGTTGGCCTTTAATTATTCACTGAAATTACATAATGATTGGTGATACAGTCACTATGATTGATTAATTGATTGTACAGAAATGCCTGCATATTGTCATTCAACATGTATCAGCCTTGTACAATGAAATCAATACACCCTCACGAGTAGGGTTGATAACATATTTCCCTGAGCATACTTACACTAAAATATTATGTTGTTTATCTGAAATTTAAATTTAACTAGCAGTTGTCTATTTTTATTTGGTATATCCAGCATGAGAGATTTACTCCCCTTTTTCCGTGTGACCGAATCAATAATGTTTAAACATATTAAATTCATGAGGGTAAATGATGAACCAGCAGAGAGAAGCCAAGGAGTGGCCTTGCCCCTCATCCCTGATGAACCATTCCCTATTGCAAGGGCCCTCAACTCCTGGGGAGATGTTCTTTAAAGGTTGAATTTCCTTCTTCCTTTTCAACTGGGCCTGTTTTGCAACCAGGGCCCAAGTCAAATATTTGATCCCATGAGAACTTACTTAAACTGAACACTATATTTGTTGAATAAATATTTAACTGCAAACAACATATATTAGGGAGAGGAATAATGATAATGATATTAACATTTCTGAGTATTTGATAATCTGAGGCATGATATCTAGTGCTTCAGACACTTTAACTTTGTGTTCACACTAATGTTTTGAGAAAAGGAACATTATAACCATTCCTCTCTTATAGATGAGAAAACTGCAGCTCAGCCTAAGGTCACAGTTTTATTTATTAATTTCACTGATTATGCATATTTTATTCTTACATAATTGTATACATAGTTCTACCACCACCATATCACCCAGAACTGTCACTTTGATACCTTCTGCTCATCTGTCCCTTGATTTTGCTTTCTCCCCTCCCCTTCCTTTGTTATATGCTTCAGTTCTGCTATCAGCATGCTAGTTGTTGTTTTTTAAAGCACGCTAGTTTTAATTTTTTCTTTTCGGAAAGTTAGAGAAGCAGGAGAATACAACCTCCTCCAAAATAGTTTACTGGAGAGCAGGAAGTTCCATTATCTGAGTACCAGCGGATATTTGGCAGCATCAGGAGATATTTTGGGATGTTATTTGCAGGCAGGTGTGGATAGTGCTGCTGGTATCTAGTGGGTAGAGACCAGGGGAATTGCTAACCATATTACAATGCATAGAACAGTCCTCTACATTCAACAGCCCAGATATCAGTGGTGCCAGAGAATGGCAGAGTAGAGAGGAGAGAGAAAACAAGGTGAAGGGAACTCATTTTCCTGCTTCAGTCTTTGTGGTGCATTGTGGACTTGTATCTGAGTAAACCTTGCCATTTGGAGTATGAGATCAGAAACCTGGAAAAGGTGACTATTCCAAGGAAAATGCTGAGAACTTGACCATCACTTACCAGAGTCTGGGACTTCATGACAATCTGTTTTGCCTTCTCCAGTGTAAGTGTGCTTGCTTCCTACAAAGGCAAATTAGATAATATTGCAACTTGAGTCTTATCTTTCTTTTCTATGTTCTTTCCACAGTTAGAATTTTTATGTCCAGAAATTGCAATAAAGAAATTATTCCATAAATCTGTGATAAAATAATTCATAAGATGGCAATTTCATGTTAATAACTGAAAGTGGGTGAAAAAGAGACTGTCTTTACTTAACTGTTTACCCCTATCCGCCTGCTTCTCTCTCCAAAGCAGGCTACAAACAGTACTTAACTGCAATTACCTTTAACCTTAACTGGATACTCTTATTTGCCTGCTACTCTCTACAAAGCAGGCTACACACTCTTTATTAGCATTTTCACTGATCACCTTTACCATTGATATGCAAAAGC